>VMDO01015450.1:0-51105 GCA_007922755.1 Pedetes capensis
CTGGATGGGAGACCGCCTGGGAACACCAGAAGCTGTAGGCTTGGGAGAAGGACCTGGCAACCCCCTCCCAAAAATCAATCTGCCATTGAAAACCCTATGAACAGCAGAGAAGCACTGACAATAGTGTTTCCCCTGTTGTACAGAGGGTCGCTATGAGTCAGATACCGACTCGACGGCACCTAACAACAACAACAACAATAATACCTATAAAGGGCTTAGGAAAGGGTCTTACACCTAATAAATCCTTGATAAATACTACTATTATTTCCTACTTGTGGAGATTAACTATGAGCTTCCAATTGTTTGGAAACTCCCAAGTGTAAGCCTTGGGTGTATCTGCGCCTTCAGAATCCAGAATAGTGTAAATAGTGCAGGGTATATAGGTATAAAATAGGTATGAAGGTAATTACCTTAAGGTCAGGAGCATTTTTTTTTTTTTGACTGCTAACTACCCAGAGCCAGCAGCAGTTCCTGGCAGCTGATTAGCACTTGCTACCTTTTTGTTGAATGTATAACACCTTCTAAAAACAAATGAAGTCTTTTGGAACCCATGAGGAACTGAACAGTAAACAGCTCATCATAGGTGCTAGAGTGTATATGGCCTAGGTTGCATCATGTTTGTTGCCTGGAACACTCTGGGTATGAGACAAGTAAGTATTAAGTGTGTACCAGGATTGGGAAGAAAGGAAGATGCCTTGTCTAAGCACAGGGGCAGCTGAGGGCCCAGGATGAGGCCAGCACATGTCCAGAGCTGAGGGAGCTGCATTGTATTTTGAGCACAGTGAGAATTCAGGAGACACCATCCTCCCAGGGACTGGGAGCCCTGCAGAGCAAGGAGGAAGATGAGGATGCAGGGAGGTAGCAGAGCCAGCAACATAGACTTTGTGTCTTTCCTCCAAGGAAGCCATAAGAAAGGAAGAGCATTCTTCTCCAGGACAGCTGACACCATCAAACTGAGGACAAGATTAAGTAGACAGTTCAGATTAAAACGAGGGGACCACTGCACAGAGGAAAGAATGGAGGTGGTGGGGGAGGTTGGAGCAAATAGAACTGGTTTGCAATGCTGCCTCCACCACTCACCAGGACAGGACCTGAAACTGAGCCCCTGTTTCCTGATCTGCAAAACTGGGCCAAGACTGCCTCACTCACAAGGTTGTGGCGAGGGCCTGAAGTTTCACAGTGGAATGCTTGGCACCTCGTGGGCCCTGAATAAATGGTAACTAGTGGTATTAAAATTAATCACAGTAATCAGGGCTCACAATAAAAACTGACACAGGGCTTATCAAACGGATTCTCTGCACTGCATGAAAGAAACATGAGAACAAGCCCAAATGAGCTTCCTATTTTCCAGCAGCCCATGGAGGAGACTGCCTAAGGTCACAGCAGCCATCTCCTAGGGAAGGAAAATGACATGGAACACTGGGCCTCTGCTCATCGACAGTGAATGCCCACCCAATTAAGCAGATTAAACATTCACTTCTTATGATGAAAAAGCCCTGCACAGCTGAGCTAGGCTGCCTTCTCTGCCTCCTCGTCCAGAGCCTCTATCTGTTAAATCACCCTTCCTTTCCCTTCCACATTCAGGAAATAATTGGCACTTGTTTAATGCCAAATTTACATTTGTTTTGCATGGAAACAAAATTTGCTTGCAAACAGCTATGTCTGTGAGCAAATGGGCATTTGTGCTGGTTAAGTAAAATAGACATGCAGTTTTCTAGTTTGCAGATGTATTATTCAACAAAACAAGCAGCAATAGCCTTTAATTTTCAGTTATTCCTAAATACATAGGCACAGATCATAGCCAGAAAAGCACTCTTTTTTGTTGTTATTGTTTACACCTATTTCTGAGGTTTTCTTTGACATTTGTCCCAGATGCATATGTTATTAGAACTAACTAGATTTTTAGAACTTGTGTATTAAATCTCTTCAATGGAGCAATTTATAGATTTCACAAATATCTGCTGAACATTGACTATGTGCAGGTTTTTAGGGATTCACAGATGAATTCATGGTACCTGACTTTGAGGGATCTTGCGAATAACAGATAAATTTTTAAGGAGAATGGGACCTTGGTGATTGTTATGGGTTGAATGTGTCCCCCAGAGTTCAAATGTTGGCAACTTAATCCCCAATGCAAGAGTGTTGGGAGATGGGCCCTAAGAAGAGATGGTTAGGTCACGGCAGCTCTGCCTTCATGCAAGGGCTAGTGTTATCGTGGGAATAGAACAGTTATCTCCAGAGCGGATTGGTCATAAAAGCAAGTAGGACCCTCTCTTTTTCACTGGCTCTTTCACTTTCTTGCCCTTTTGTTTTCTTCGATGGAATAATGCAGCATGAAAGTCCTTGCCAGATGCTGCCACCATGCTCTTCAACTCCTCAGCCTCCAGAACCATGAGCCAGGTAACTTCTACTCTTTATAAATTGCCCAGTCTGTGATATTCTATTGTCACAGCACAAAATGGATTAACATAGTGATAAAAGAATTAAGTAATTAAAGAATTACCCCAAGAGAGCTCTAGGTGACAAGTTAGAGAACAAAATAAACAGAATAATTACTTCTGTCTGCACAGTAGAAGAGATATTTGATTTTAGCAGTAAAAAAGCAACAAAAGAGATAGGCAGTCCAAACTAAGGGGATAAAACCAAGAGGATGGGAGGATCCAGGATTCTTTGAGGACGTTTAGCAAACAGACTCACTGTGACCAAAGAGGGGTGGTTGTTGTTGTTATGTACCATTGAGTTGGGGTCCAACTCATAGCGACCCTACCTACAACTGGCAAAACAATATTGACAGTGCTTCTCTGCTATTCATAGGGTTTTCAATGGCTGATTGTTTTTAGGGAGTGGGTTGTCAGATCCTTCTCCCAACCCTACAGCACCTGGTATTCCCAGGCTGTCTCCCATCCAAGTACTAACCAGGCCTGACCTTGCTTAGCTTCTGAGATCTGATGGGGTCGGAGGCCACAGTGCTATGGTTGCAGGTTTTAAAGAGGGGTAGTGGGAGTAAATAATAGTCTCTCATCTGTCATTTTGTTTTCTGCACTTTCAATTACCCCATGTCAACTGCAGCCCAAAAATATTAAGTGGAAAATTCCAGAAATAACTTACAAGTTTTAAATTGTGCACTACACTGGTCTTCCCTGGACATGAATCTTCCTTTTTTTTCATTGTATCTTTGCTGTGTATGATACTTTCCCATTAGTAGCCATCTTAGTTTTGAGAAGGATTTTCATAGAATCTTAATGTTTGTGTTCAAGTAACCCTTATTTTATGTAATAATGGCCCCAAAACACAAGAGTAATCATGCTGGCAATTTGGATGTCCTAAAGACAAGCCATAAAATGCCTCCTTTAATTAAAAAGGTAATGGTTCCTGACTTAATAAGGAAAAAAAAATGTGTGCTGAGGTTGCTAAGATCTCAACTTTCTGTGAAATTGTGAAGAAACAAAATGAAATTTGTACTACTTTTACTGTTACACCTCAGATTGCAAATGTTATGGTGATTGTTACTTGTTAGGTGCTGTTGGGTCAGTTCCAACTCATGGTGACCCTATGTACAACAGAATGAAACACTACCTAATTCTGTGGCACACACACAATCTATTTATATTTGAGCCCATTGCTGCAGATACTATGTATTCTCTCATTTTGCATCATTCCATATCAGCAAAAGGAGGTCCAGAGGCTTTACTCCATTCCCATCATTAAGGTGAACTCTACTTTGCGGAGAGAACTCTTTCCCAGTTGTGTTTTGAATTCCTTGTAGTCTGGGGGGCTCATTTTCCAGCACTATATTTGAGAGTGCTTCTTTCCTATTTATAAGGTTTTCAGTGGCTAATTGTTTCAGAAGTAGGGTGCCAAGTCCTTCTCCCTTAGTCTGTCTTAGTCTGGAAGCTCAACTGAAACCTATCTACCATAGGTGGGTCTACTAGTATCTGAAATAACAATGGCATAGCTTTCAGTATCACAGCAACACACAAGCCCGCACAGCATGACAAGCTGACAGACACCTGGGGAGTTATGCCCATAGTGCATGATAAATGCTTAGTTAAGATGGGAAAGGTATTAAGTTTGTGTATGTGTGTACGAGGGCTTGGATTTAGCTCAGTTGGTAGAGCGCTGCTCTGCAGTCTCTGAGTCTCAATTCCAGCACCACAAAAATGGGAGAAGGATGTGGCAATCCATTCCCAAGGCAATTTCAAAACAATTAACCATTGAAAACCCTATGAGGGTTGTTATGAGTCAGACACAACTAGATGGCACCTAACAACAACAACAATATGTGTGTATAGGGAAAGTCATAGCATGTATAGGATTTGGTTTTCCAAGGCTTTAGGCATCTACTGGAAATTTTGGAATGTGTTCCCCATGGATAAGGGGTCATTACTCCATGAATCTACATTTTAAAGGACCTTGAATCCTTGTGAAAAGTTGGGACATTATCAGTGCTTCTCTAAATTTAATATGCATATGAATCATCTGGGAATCTTATTAAAATGTTGATTTTGATTGAATAGATTGGGTGAAGCCTGAAATACTGCATTTCCAAGAAGTCCCTGACTAGTGATGTGCTGGAAAATATTTAACAACTGGTTTGTTAGCACTAGTGGTCACAAGGGAACTTACTAATTTCATATTGTAAATATTCCCTCCTCTTTCACAGTATCAACATAACATCAATAAATATCGACAAGAGATGTGCATAGTCAGATCTTTCATACCAGCACAAGCTGGCTCCAAGCCATTATGTCCCCTAATTGGTGTCCAGTGCTGCTGTTCCAAGGACCCCAATTAAATAAGAAGGCTTTGATACTGTGGTTCTCAATCTTGGCTGCATATGAGAATTACATATAAGAGTTTTTAAAGTCAAGATGGAGAAATGAAGAAAGCTTCCTCTCCACCCCATTCATATACTCAACAAGTATTTCAGGACACAATAGTAAAGTGATCAGAATTGCTTTTTATTTTCTCTACTCCTTTTCTGTCTCCTCTTGTGTTCCTATTTCCTTACTTCAAGTGCCTAGAGCTCTTTATCCAGCTCCTCATTTTGCTGACAAATAGTGGTTTTCCTTGTACTTACAATAGCCCACAAATTCTACTTTCCTTAAACTTTTCTACTGCTTGTCCTTTTAAGAACAAAAACAGAACAAAACAAAACAAAACAAAACTATTTTTCTTCACTTCGGGCTTTGACCGGGCTTTGGCCAAGTAACAATCAACTCTATTTTAACAGGTTTTATTGTAATTTAGGTACTATAAGGCCTACAGACTAGAAGATGATGGCCATTGAGAGACATTTTATTTTACTCACAGTTCCCCAGAGAGAGAGAGAGAGAGAGAGAGAGAGAGAGAGAGAGAGTACCCATCATAGGTGAGAGTGTAAGAGCACAAGGGGGAGCGTCAGAGTTCAGGTTTGTCATGGTGGTCAAAAGGCTTTATTGTGGTTTCTGTGGAAGAGAAATGTCAATGTAGAAAGGCAGGGTCCACAGGCTTAGGATCGAATGGTTTGAATCATTTCTGCAGGATGGGGGCACTAATAACTCTCCCTAGTTGTCAACACCTAGCATTGGGGTTATTAGGGCCAGTCTGCAGTGGCCTAGTGAGAAGCTAAGGGAAGTGGTCTGGGATGTAGACTCTCAATTGGCTATTGTATGTTTGAAAACTGTCCCCTCCAGAGAATTCCTCCCAAGGGAGGCCAAGGCAAGGTGACTAGGTCTTGCTACTGGGTTGTCTATGGGGGAGACCAACATGCAAACAGCTGCTTGGAGAGCACGGCAGAAAAAAATTGAGGCTTAGCGAATCTAGAGGAAGGAGATTTAACAGGTAATCCCTGAGGGATATTGATTGTCTCTGCTCATCTTTGACAGGAGCTGAATGGCAGACTATAAAAAATAGAAATCATTCATAGGCCCCGGAAATGCAGATTTTCTGTGGGGTTGATTAAAAAGAGAATAATTCTTCAATAGGCCAGCACTCTAAATAGTATACAAGATGTTTTTGTGTTGAAAATTAGACCTTAACTTGAATTTTTTTTCTAGAATGAAGGCTAGGGTCAGCTGCTGAGATGCTAAGAGAGAAAGTTGGATCTGTTAGAATGTGTTGGAAGAAAACAACAGGAAATATACCTCATGGTGACTTAAGCTACAAAGGTATTTATCAGTTATATGGCCAGAAGTCCAAAGGTGAGTGGTTCCAGAGTCATTCTGGTCTCTGTGGTAGTTGAAAAAATAGCCATATTTTTTATAACAGCTCTCATCAAGAGGCCATGTCTATTTTCCATCCCTTGGGTCTGAACTGCCTTGCATCTTGCTAGAGCTAATAAAATGCACCAGAAGTAATGCTGCACAACTTTGGAGCCTTGGCTTCTAAAGCCTCTGAACATCTCCACTTTCATTCTTGCATCCTACTTAACCACTGTGTGAATAAGCCCACACTAACTCACTGGAGAATGAGAGCCCATGTGGAGCAGAAATGTGCTTCTCCTCTCCCCACTCTGCAGACCAAGCAGCTCCCAGCTGACCCAGCAGCTGATTACTAATGGAAGAGTCAGACCAGCTAACTCTAGAAGACCCACCTACCCAAGTCCAGCCCAAATTACCAGCTGTAGAGTCATGAGCCAAATGAATAGTTGTTTTCAGCAACTAAGTTTGAGGATGGTTTGTTACTGAGCAAGAGCTACCGGATACAGCATTTCCATGACATTATCAGGAACTAGGATCTTTCTGGCTTTCTCCTTGCCATCCGCAGTGTGTTAGCAATGTCTTGTGTTGTGCTTGAGGAGTGGACACTGCACCTCCAAGTGTTACATGCTCACACTACAGGAGCACAAGTAGGAAAGAAAGGAAAGGAGGAAAAGAAGGCTTCTCCTACTGTTCCATCCTTTTATGGGAGCGCAAGCTCTCTATGAAAGCTCCCAGGGGAGCTCTCTTTGTGTCTCACTGGCTGGAAGTGATTCATTCACATGGCCTCCCTGAAAGGAAATGATATATTGTACATAAAGTCATGACACAGTTATAAGATGCTTGAATTACCATTATTTCATTTTTCTTTTCTCTCTTTGCTTCTGGCAGTAATCTTTAACTTACCAGTTTCTGGACAGGGTGCAGTTCTGTCCAGAAAATTTATAGGATAAAGTGAGTTTTGGAGAAAGGAAAAGATGTTGTTTAATAAATTGGCTCTGAATAAAAGGAAGGCCTTATGATGTCAGAGAAAAGAAAGGTTATGGAAATACGCACAAGTAAAGGAGTCATAAATTTAAGAACATATATACATATGGGTATACACACACACACACACACACACACACACACACACACACTGTTGTTAGGTGCCATCAAGTCAGTGTCCAACTAATATCAACCCTATGTACAACAGGTGAAACAGTGTTGTCAGTGTTTCTCTGCTATTCATGGGGTCCTCAATGGCTGATTATTTTCTGGGAGTGGGTTGCTGGCTCCTTCTCCCAAGTCTATAGCCCCTGGTGTTCCCAGGCAGTCTCCCATCCAAGTACTAACCAGGTCCAACCCTGCTTAGCTTCTGAGATCTGACAGGATAGGTTGCCACAGTGGTATGGCTGCAGGCTATATATACATATATGTATGCAAAACATAAAATGAAAGTCAAGTGAGAAGACCAGTAGCTAGGAAACTGAGAGAATTGGAATATAATTAGCATTTAAAATCAAAGAACATGTTTGCTGGTAAGAGGTTTTCTACACATGACAAATCAAGCTGATCTAGACCTCATCATCAGGCATCTGGCACTGTAGAAGGATCCCCAAGCATTTGGTTTATATAGACTTCTAGAGAGAAAGTTTCAGTGTCCATACAATTTGAGGGAAGACAATCTGGGAGGAGGGCATTTCATGTTACAGCCTGTTTGGCAGAGAGCATCTGACACATAAAAACATTAATTTGATCAGTGTTTTTATGGTTGTCATTCCGATACTAGAAAATCCCTACAATAACAACAGTTGCTTGTTTTATTATAGTAATATCCCTGAGAGCCAGATAAAAGTATTCTGAGTAAGGTAAAAGTATAGTGCTATTAAAAGAACAATTTATAATTGGAATTCCAAGCTCTGGCAACAGAGATATAGTCATTTTCTGTAAGAAGTTGTCAAAACAAGGAGGCTTATATCACCCATGGAGTAAAATCAAATACTTGGAGATGAAGGAAACTTGAAAGAGCTTACATCATATCTACTTTGGGTTGAAATTAATATGGTCCCACTGAATGTTTTCAGAATTTGCCAGCCCTCTTGCAAAATGTGGGCACAACAAGCAGATAGCACATGTAATATGAAATGATAAGGAATTTGCTTGTAATTGACAACAAAAAACAAATAAAACCAAGCCATATGGGAAGTTGAACTCTTAGGAAGGCTGGAGGGGTTATGGTGACAGGTCTCCAATACTAAAACTATATATGAAAGAAAGATTAGATTAATTTTGTGCCTGATGCTTGGTTCTCGTTTGAAGGAAGAATAGAGGAATAGAAAGATAGAGCAAGAGAGGGAAGAGAGAAGAAAATATGAAAATGGATAAACGAACAAAGTGTAGGTCTGGAAATAACAGTTTCAAAAACGTACATAAGGAATAAGTGAACAAAACTTTAATCTTGCCTTTGAAATAATAGTTTGCCTATAGACATCAAGAGATACATGTCACTGGAAGTGTCCAAGATAAATAAATGTACATGGTCACTTGTTAGAAATATTAGAAGGAGCTGGGTTCAGTGGCTCATGCATGTAATCCCAGTGACTTGGGAGGCAGAGGCAGGAAGATCTCAGGTTTGAGGCCAGAAGCAGCATAATTTAGTGAAACTCTGTAACAAGATGGGTTGGGGTTTAGCTGAATTGGCAGAATACTTGCTCTGTGTGCTCTGAGACCCTGGGTTCAATCCTCAGCACTGCAAAAAACAGGAGAAGGATCTGGCAGCCTACTCCCGAAACAATCAGCTATCAAAAATCCTATGAATAACAGAGAAGCATTGACATAGCAGTAGGCATAGCACAGTGTAGTATAATGTTTCATTCTGTTATACATAGGATCACTATGAATTGTACTCGAGTCAGAGGCACCTAACAAAAAACAATTGTCTCAGTATAAAAAATAAAAACTAGGGTGAAGGAGCAGCCCAGTGGTAGAGCACTTGCAAAGTATGTGCAAAGCTCTGGGTTCAACCTCCAACTACTGCAAGATGGAAGAAAGAAAGAAAGAAAGAAAGAAAGAAAGAAAGAAAGAAAGAAAGAAAGAAAGAAAGAAAGAAAGGAAGGAAGGAAGAAAAGAAAAAGAAAGAAAGAAAGAAAGAAAGAAAGAAAGAAAGAAAGAAAGAAAGAGAGAAAGAGAAAAAAGAAGGGAGGGAGGGAGGGAAGGAAGGAAGGAAGGAAGGAAAAGAAAGAAAGAAAGAAAGGAAGGAAGGAAGGAAGGGATGAGAGGGAGGGAGAGAGAGAGAGAAAAAGGAAGGAAAGAAAGGAAAGAAAGAAAAGAAAAGAAAGAAGAAAGAAAGAATAGTCATGTCATAAATGATAATTGGGCAACATAATATTTAATGTCTTTTTAAAATCTGAGATGATCTGAACTGTAATACATACAATACTGATTTACTTAGCTAATAGGACCAGAGCTACTCAAAACTATGGATAAGCTGTCAGCTTCTTTCCAAAATTCTTACCTCTTCCTTACTCTTTATCAGTTATTTTATTTCACTGACCTCTTACTTTTTGGTACCAGTTCTCCCTTTCTTCTACCCCACAGCAATATTATCACAATAATCATTGCTTCTAAAGCAACAAAGAAAAGCAATCTTATTAACTCATTGACTTTATGCTCTAAGGACTCAAATCAGTGATTTCCCCATCAGACGTATTCCTAATCTAAAAGAATCATAGAGGAAAGGCAATGCCTAGAGCAGAAATATAAAAGATTCTCTGAGCTTTTCAGACATTTTGCTCTTCTTTTAGTTCCACTACTCAACACCTGGGCTGGGCTGGACCATCTACACTTGGAGTCTACCTTGTCAATAACTGAGGAATATCAGGCCATCATAGGAGTACTTTTGCTGATAAGAACTTTTCATTTCTTTCTCTTTCTTTTCTTTTCTTTCTCTTTCTTTCTCTCTCCTTCCTTCCTTCCTTCCTTTCTCCCTTCTCTTCCCTTCCCTCTTTCTTTCTTTCTTTCTTGCTTTCTTTCTTTCTTTCTTTCTTTTTTCTTTCTTTCATTCTACTGTGGAGCTTGCCCATACTTTGCAAGTACTCTGTTACTGAGCTACACTCCCAGCCCGCTTTTTATTTTTAAAATTGAGACAGGGTCTCACTAAGTTACACAAGTTACTTCTGGACTTGAAGTTGAGATTTTCCTGCCTCTGTCTCCAGAGTCACTGAGATTACAGGCATATGCCACTACACCCAGAAACTGATGAGAACTTTGAGTTTGATTTTTCCAATGATTTTGACACTATAATTTCTTTTGCTGCTTCTTATTTCTGGTAAAGTTATGATTCCAGCATCCATAGATATAGGTTCATTGTTATTAGGTGCCATCAAATTGGATCTGACTCATAGATATCCTATGTACAACAGAATGAAACATTACCCTATGCTGTGCCATGCCATGCACTATGTCAGTGTTTCTCTGCCATTCACAGGGTTTTCAATGGCTGATTATTTCAGGACTGTTTCAGGAGTGGGCTGCCATGTCCTTCTCCCATTTTTGCAGATCTGGGGATCAAACCCCAGGCCTCAGGATGTGTGGAGCAAGCACTCAATCAACTGAGCTATACCCCAGCCACCATGGGTATAGATAGTTTATGTTTAGTTTATTATACTAATGAATAGTATAAAAATTGACCAACAAGAATGGTCCACCCACTGTAGGGTAAAGGAACATTTCAGTTCTTGGAGATCCTATGCCTTAACCTAAAGAAATATAACATTTTCCAGATATTCATGATCACATGTGAGTAGAATGCACCATATCCTGGGAATATACAAAAAGAATCTATGTAGTGTCTTGATTCAGCACTCACCATGTCTTGCCTAGACACCTAAAGTAACCTCCAAACCATAAGCTCAGTCTTGCAATGCCCTCAGTGGCTCCATTCACCTTGCTGGAACAGATCAGTGCATGTCACCTTGCTTTTGTAAACCTCCAGTGTCTCCTATCGGGAGGCAGAATCAAGTCCAGCCCCTCTATTCTGCTGCATGGAAAGCTATCATAGACATTGCATTTTCTGGCAGTCCTAATTTAAATATGTCCTGCCTATTATTGATCATATAACTTGTTATAATTTCTTAGAAATGTCAACATCTGGCTGGGTGTGATGGTTGTAATCCCAGTGACTCAGGAGGCAGAGTCAGGATGTGACTTTGAGGTGAGAGGTAGCTTGCATAACTTAGCAAGACCCTGACTCAAAATAAAAAGTAAAAATGAGTTGCAAATCTAGTGATAGAGCACTTGCATAGTATTGGGAAGCCCTGGGTTCAACCCTCAAGAAAAAAAGAATTGTCAACATCTGTCAGATAGACTCTTATTTTTGCAGCAGGAAAAAATATCCTTTCTTAAACTCTGAGCCCCCATTATTTTTGAAAAATATGATTTTTGTTGTTGTTGCTGCTGCTGTTGTTTGTTTTTAAAGCTTTGTTTCATTTCATTTCACCAATACATACTCCTAAAGGTGATGTCACAGCAAGCTCTCACTCTTGTTTGTATAAGCCATGTTATTTCGGTTTCTATAACTTTGCACATCCCATTCCTTCTCATGCAATGTGCCCTTATTTATCCCATTGGGCACGCTACTACTCATCTTTAAGAGTTCAGCTCAAATATTACCTTCCATGTGAGACCTCTGGAGGCAGAATTATTCCTCTTACCTCTATACTTCCAAAACATTTTGGTGTTATTTTCTTGGTAGTATTTATCATGTAGTATGATTTTTAATGTATCTGTCTTCTGTCCTGGCTTATGAGCTTGCTAAGAATTTCATCCTAGGAAAAGTGATTGTGCTACAATAACAGAGTGCTGAATATGAAGACTTCGGCTGAATTCCCAGATCTACTATTTATAAAAAGTGTGAATTATATTTTGAGCTTATATAAAGAATGTTTGCATGAGTTAATATATATTAAAGTGGCATGCTTGTGCTCAATTACTATTTAAGTAGTGTAAGGGCAAATAAAGAAAACTATCCATCCATAGAACTATAAAATGTTTTATGTACTTTACACCTAGTAAATTACATGTAATAGATACTCAATAAGCCTCTGTTGAATTAATATTAAATAATAATGATAAACAAGAGTACAGATTATAGAATGAAAATATTTAGCTGTCAGTAATATATTGTTTTTGTTAGGTGCCACTGAGTCAGAGCCAACTCATAGCAATCTTGTGTACAACAGAACAAAACACTACCCAACACAGTGCCATACACATGATCTTTTTATGTTTGAGCTCAATGTTGCAGTCAATATGTTTCTTCTCACTTTGAGTTTTGCCACATCAGCAAAAGGAGGTCCCAGGGGTTTTACTCCATTCCTGTCATTAATGTCAGCTCTGGGTAGGCTACTGTTTCCCACTGTTTTCTTGAGTGCTTTCCAGCATGGAGGGCTCATTTTTCTGTCACTGTATTTGATAGTGCTTCTCTGCTATTCATAGGGTTTTCAATGGCTAATTGTTTTGAGAGTTGGCTGCCAGGTCTTTCTCCCTAGTCTGTCTTAGTCTGGAAGCTCAGCTGAAATCTGTCCATGGGTTGCCCTGCTGATATCTAAAATACCAGTGGCATACCTTCTAGCATCCAAGCAACATGCAAGGCCCCACAGTATGACAAGCTGATGGACACTTGAGAATGTCAGTAATATAGCCAAATATTAGTAATTCATTTCAGAAATGTGTTCTGAATTGTTCTAAGTACAGTTGGAAAATTTTCTTTCTAAAATGCCAAATAGAAAATAATTTGGACTTTGTGGACCATAGGGTCACTTGTGACAAGAATTAAACTTTGGTGTTTTAGTGTAAAAGCACCACAGAGTGGTTGTGTTCCAATAAAACTTTATTTACAAAAACAAATTTGGCTCAGGGTGTAGGTTTGCTAACCTCTGGCAATATATATGGCAAATCTTTCTATCTATTCCTAATCTGCTTGGATTATGTATCAGCATTATTTATAATTTTTTAATTATATGAAAGGCTTTCTTTTCAATGTAGTCAAATTTATCAAAGTTTTTCTATGAATTTTAAATATACTTGTTCTATTATCCACATAACTTGATGATTACCTACTGTATTTTTTTCTACAAATTTTAAAGTTTGTTTTCTTACCTTCAAATCTTTAATCTTTTGTTATGGCTACTTCCCCTAAAAGCTCCTGTATTGAAGGCTTGGTCCCCAGCTGATGGTGCTATTACAAGGTGGTGGAAACTTGGGGAAGTGGGGCCTACTTGGAAGAAGTGGGTCATAGAAATCCCAGCCCTTGAAGACTGTGCTGGAACCCTGACCAGTTCTTTTTCTCTTTCACTTCCCAGCCACCATAATATGCGCAGGTTTGTCCCACCACACACTCCCAGCTATGATACTTAGCTTCACCACAGGCCCAAATAACCATGGCCTAAAGCTTCTGATATCATGAGCCAAATAAATCTTTCTTCAAGTTGCTTATCTCAAGTATTTTTGTCACATCAGTGGAAAGCTAACATATCCTTCTAGAAATAATTGCTGTGGCCGGGAAATAGAGCTATAAACTAATGTTTTCATTTGAAAGCTGGTAGTTCCAATCCTTTTACTGACTAGTCCATCTTCCCATTTTGTTTGTAGTACCACCACTCTTCTGGAATGCAGTTTCTGAGTTTCTGTCTTCAGTTCTATAGGCACACTTGTCTAACACTGAACAGATACCATATTACTTAGTGACAACAGTTTACCCTCATTATTTACATATCTGATATTTCCCACACACATTTTAAAGAATTGTTTTTCTGTATTAGGGGGAATAAATCTAATAGGATTCTGGTTGAAATTGATTTGAGTTTACATACAAAGTGACAAGAATATTGTTGTTGTTGTTGGGTGTGGTCGAGTAGGTATCGGACTCATAGCGACCCTCTGTACAACAGGGGAAACACTATTATCAGTGCTTCTCTGACATTCATAGGGTTTTCACTGGCAGATTGATTTTTGGGAGGGGGTTGCCAGGTCCTTCTCCCAAGCCTACAGCATCTGGTGTTCCCAGGCGGTCTCCCATCCAGGTACTAACCAGGCCTGACCCTGCTTAGCTTCCGAGATCTGACAGGATCGGATGCCACAGGGCTACAGCTGCAGGCGACAAGAATATATATCCTTATAAATGTAGGAAATCTCATCTTTGACTATGGTATACATGTCTATTTGTTCAGTTTTTATGATTTTTATTAATGCTTTCTAATTTTCTCCATCCAAGTCTTGAACATTTTTGCTATATTAACTCTTAGACACCTTATTGGTCTACTAGTGACAGTATCTTTTTCTAATATTTAGTGTTGAAGAACTTACTGATTTAGACCTGTGCCTTTTCACCTTTCTGAATTCTCTTTTTAACTCGAATAGTTTGTAGACTTTCTCAGATATTCAAGAGATAATTATTTTATATGCAAATAACAATTTTATCTTTTCCTAATGTATTTTTTGCTATTCTTCCTTATTCCTCCTCTTCTTCCTATCCTCCTTTTTTCTTCTCTTCTTCTTTTTTCTTTAGTCTTACTACATTTCCTAGGATTCTAGTATAATGCTAAATAGGGTGATAGGAATAGTTTCTCCATAAAAGGGATGCTTTACACATATCAGAAGTACAATTTGCTAAAGCATTTTAAAATTTTTAAAATTTTTAACATTTTTTATTGATCTATAGTAATATTTTGGGGGTAGAAAATGATGTTTTGATTCATGTATTCATTGGTTAGTGTTTAAATCAAGGTAATATATATAGTCATCACCTTATTGAATTTTTATTATTTCTTTATTGTAAATACATTTAAAATCCATTATTCTAGTTTCAGATATAGAACACAATATTGTTAACTATATTCACCTTATTGTGCTATGTTGTTATTGTTAGGTGCTGTCGAGTCCAACTCATAGCAACCCTATGTACAGAAGAATGAAACACTCCCCAATTCTGTGCCAAGCACATGATCTTATTTATGTTTAAGCTCACTGGTGCAGACACTGTGTCAATCCATCTGGTGGAGCATTTTCCTTTTTTGTTGTTGTTGACCTGCCACTCTCCCAAACATGATGTCTTTCTAGGGATTGGTCCCTTCTGACTAGATGGCTGTAACACTGTATCCATTGCCCAACCACTTCCCATTGCTCTCTCCTCTCTACTTTCCCAGACTCTAGTTACCACTATTTTACTCTCACCCACTATTAGATCAGCTTTTTCATGTTCCTCATATGAGTGGAAACTATGCAATGTTTATCTTTCTGTACCTGACTTTATCACTGACATAATGTCCTTTGAGTTGATCTACCTTGTCTCAATGGCATTTCACCCTTTTATAGCTATATAGAATTCCACTATGGCTATATAACACATCTTTTTTTTTTTTCAGTACTTGGGGCACTGAACCCAAGGCCTTGTACAATGCTAGGCAAGCACTCTACCATTGAGCTGCCCTTCCAACCCTTTTTAAATTTAATTTTTTAAATTTTGAGACAGGGTTTTTCTAAGTTCTATAAGCTGCCTCTAGCCTTGAACTTGAGATACTTCTACTTCAGCCTCCTGAGTCCCTGGTATTATAAGCATGTGCAGCAGTGCCTACTATAACACATATTCCTTATCCATTCTTCTGTTGATGCACATTTAGGTTGATTATATATCCTGGCTATTGTGAATAGTGCCACAATAAACATGGAATATCTCTCTGACATACTGATTTCATTTCCTTTGCATATATACCCAGTAGTGGGATTGTTGTATCATATGGTAGTTCTATTTTTGGGGTTTTTTTTAGGAACTTTCATGCTGTTTCCCATAATAGCTAAACAAATTTATATTTCCTCCAGAAGAGTGTTAAGATTTCCCCTTTCTCTATATTCTTGCCAGCATTTTGTTTTGTCTTTTTTATAGTAGCCATTCTAGATTGTATCTCATTGTGACTTTGATTCACATTCTCCTGAAGATTGATGATGTTGAACACTTTTCATATATCTGTTGGTCATCTGTATATCTTCTTTGGAAAAATATCTATTTAGGTCTTTATCTCATTTTAAAAATTGGAATATTTAATTCTCACGGAAAGACATGCAAGTAGAAAGGAGAACGTTGGGGATGGGGATTTAGGGGAGGAGGGTCATGAGAGGGTAAGGGGGTAGTTATGTGAGCAAAGTACAATGAAATGCATATATGGAAATGTCATACTGAAACCCATTAAGTTGTACATTAAAATTACCAATAAAAATAAATAAAAAATAAAATAAAAATTGGAATATTTATGTGTTTTGTTTTGTCTTTTTTTTCTGAGTTGAGTTTCTTATAAATTCTGGATATTTATTCCTTGCCAGATACATAATTTGCAAAATATTTTCTCCCATTCTGTAGGGCTTTTTATTTTTTATTTTTTTTAGTTCTGTTGATTGTTTCTTTTGCTGTGAAAAGTTTGGTTTCATGTAATCTCATTTTTAAATATTTTTTCTTTTGCTGACTGTGCTTCTGTAGTCAGATCCAAAAAGTCTTTGCCCAGGCCAATGTTGTAAACGTTTCTCATATATTTTCTTATGGCAGTTTTATAATTTCAAGGCTTATGCTTCAACCTTTAATCCATTTGTGTTTATATATGTAGCTGGTAAGAGACAGGGAGCCTATTTTCATTCTTTTGCATATGGACATCCAGGTTTTCCAGCATCATTTATTGAAGAGATTGTCCTTTCTCTATTGTGTATTCTCAGCTTCTTTGTCAAAAATCTGTTGGCTATAAATGTATGGGGTTTTTTCTTGGCTCGCTGTTCTGTTCCACTGGTCTGTGCTTTGTTTTTATGCCAATACTATGCTGCTTTAGTTATTATACCTTTATACTATATTTTGGAGTTAGGTGGTCTGATGCTTCTGGATTTCTTCTTTCTGCTCACGATTGCTTTGGCTATTCATGGTCTGTTGTGCATACAAATTTCATAGGCTTTTTCTGTTTCTACAATTGATAGGACTGTGTCAGATCTATAGATCACCTTGGATAGTATAGACATTTTGATGATATTAATTCTTCTAATCTAAGAATAAGAGATATCATTGCATTTATTTGTATCACTTTAATCTCTTTCATCAATGTTTTGTAGTTCTCATCATAGGTTTCTTTCCTCCTAGGTTGAGGTTTTTCCTAGGTACATTTTGTAGCTTTTAAAATAGGATTGTTCTTTTGATTTTTCATATAGTTCACTATTAGTTTATAGACATCCTACTGATTTTATATCCTGTAACTTTACTGAACTTTTTTTTTATAAGTTCCAACAGTGTTTTCATAGACTTTTTAGAGTTTTCTATGTTTAAGATCACCTGCAGCTGTAACACTGTGGCATCTGATCCTGCTGGGTCTTGGAAGCTAAGCAGGGTAAGTTCTGGTTAGTACTTGGATGGGAGACCACCTGGGACCTGGGAACACCAGGTGCTGTAAGCTTGGGAGAAGGACCTCAAAAAACAGTCAGGTATTGAACAGCAGAAAAGCACTGTCAATGGTGTTTTGCCTGTTGTACATAGGGTTGCTATGAATAAGACACTGACTCAACAGCACCTAAAAAAAGCAACAATATACAAGATCATGTTGCCTGCAAATAACAATAGTTTGGCTTCTTCCATTCCAATATGGATAGCCTTTATTTTTCTCTCTTGCCTATTTGTTCTGGCTATGATTTCTAATACTATGTTGAATAAAATTGGTATGAAAACAGACATCCTTGTCTTGTCTGGACTTAAGGAAAGCTTTCAACATTTTCTCACTCAGTATGATATTAGCTGTGGAGTTTGTCACATAAAGCCTTCATTATGCTGAGGTACATTCCTTCTGTACCTGATTTGTCGCAAGTTTTCTTATCATGATATTTGTATGGTTGTTAGGTGCTGTGGAATCAGGTCCAACTCATAGTGACCCTATGTACAACAGAACAAAACACTCCTTGACACTGTACCATGCCCAGAATTATTGTCAGTGCTTCTCTGCTATTCATAGGGTTTGTAAATTGCTGATTGTTTGGGGAGTGGGCTTCTGGATCCTTCTTCCTATCCTACAGCACCCTCTCCCATCCAAGGACTAACCAGTCTTACCCCGCTTGGCTTCCAAGTTCAGATGGGATCAGAGGCCATGGTGGTAAGGTTGTAGCCTCTTACAATGAAGGGATGTTAAGTTTTATCAAATGCTTTTTCTGCAGTTATTGAAATGATCATTGGTTTTTTGGTCTTTAATTATGCTAATGTGATGTTGTTGTTGTGGTTAGGTGCCGTCGAGTCAGTATCCGACTCACAGAGACCCTCATAGGGTTTTCAATATCTGACTGTTTCGGGGTTGCCTTGGGAATGGATTGCCAGGTCCTTCTCCCATTTTTGTGATGCTGGGAATTGAACTCGGGACCTCAGAGACTGCAGTGCAGCGCTCTACTAACTGAGCTAAATCCCAGCCCATGTTAATGTGATATATCACATTTATTGACTTGCATATGCTGAACCATCCTTGCGTCCTTGGAATGAATTCCTCTTGATCATGATAAATGTTCTTTTTAATGTGTTGTTGAATTCAGTTTGTCAATATTTTGTTGAGATTTTGGTATCTATGTTCATCAAGCATATTGGCCCCAAACTGCTTTCTTCCTCCTCCTCCTCTTCTTCTTCTCCTCCTCCTCCCCTGCCTCCTTCTTTCTCTCTCCTTCTCCCTCTCCTTCTCTCTCTCTCTCTCTCTCTCTCTCTCTCTCTCTCTCTCTCCTCTCTCACTCTTTCTCTCTCCCCCTTCCTTTCTCAATCGGTTTTGGTGTCATAAGAATGGTGGACTCATAGAATGAGTTTGGAAGGATTCCTCCCTCTTCAATTTTTTTGAGAAGAATTCACATTAGTTCTTCTTTAAATGTTTGGTATAATTCAGCAATAGCCATCAGGTTGGGTTTACCTTGATGGATCACTTTTTATTATTGGTTCAATCTTATGGTTATTAGTTTGTTCAGATTTTCTACTTGTTCATGATTCAATTTGGGCAGTTTGCATGTGTCCAGAAATTCATCCTTTTTGTTTATGTTGTTCAATTTATTGGCATATAGTTGGTCATAACAATCTCTTATGGGCCTTTACATTTCTGCAGTATCAGTTATAATGTCTCCATGTTCATCTATCATTTTATTTATTTGAGTTCTCTCTCTTTTGTCTTAGTCTAAAGGATTATTGATTTTTGTTTACCTTTTCAATAAACAACTCTTCATTTAATTTATCATTTGTATTTGTAAGTCACTATTTCATTTATTTCTGCACTGATTCTTATCAGGTTAAGGAAGTTCCCGTCTACTCTTTGCATGCTAAGACATTTTTAAATCACGAATAAGCCCCTCCCCCAAACTTCTGCCCCTCCAATCTCTGTTAAATAGCAGCTTAACCTCAGTTTCTCATGACATACCTATCTCCTTTACAAATATCTTTCAAGTCAAATAGTGTATCATCAGTTTGTTTTTACTTCTGATGTATATCTTAAGCAATATACAGTTTTCCCATCTTCTATGTTATGACCTTAGTCTTAGAAATAGTTATAACATACTAAATTACTTCCTTATCTCCTAACTGGCCTCTCTCCATCTTCCTTATTCTCCATCTGGTCCTTCTTTTTACAGTAGCCAAATAAAGATTTTTAAGTGTAAAAATGATCATGTCGCTGCTCTGCTTAAAACAATCATGAATTTCTCATTGCACTTGGGATAAAACCATTTTAAAATGTTAACATCCTTCAGGGTCTTAGATGCTCTATCTTCTTCCTACCTCTCCACTTTATTACTGACTAAACTTGGATTCTAGCGACACCAACCTTTTCAGGTGCTCAAACCATCCACATTTTTTCCTGTTTCAAGTCCTCTTCCTGGATCACATTTTCCCTAATGTAGGGCAGGTTATTTGTAACTCATCTTTCAAATCTCATGCTGAACAGTACTTAATTAGAGCTGTCTTCTCTACTGCTCATTTAGGTCTCCCTTTAGTTTTCTGTGAAGGCACTTAGTACAATTTAAATTTTGGGAAAACTTAAAATTTGGGAAAAAAATATTGGTTCATTTATATTTATTCTTCCTCTGTGAGGACAATTTTAAACTATATATCCAACCTGTTATCCCCAGGAATAACTATATATAAATAGTTTTTTATATATATAGTTATATAGATATATACTATATATATATTAGTATATATTATATATAATATATATGTAATATATATATAATATATATATATATATATATATATATATATATATATATATATATATTAGATACTGAACAATGATCCACAATTCAAAGCCAACACTGTGAGCCTATTGTTATTTGGTATTTTTAGTTTTGGTGGTGTTTTTGTTTTGTTTTTTGCTTTTTGTTTGTTTTGTTGTTGTTGTTGTTGTTGTTGTTGTTTCTTGGTTTAGATAATTTTTAGTTTTTCTTAGCTTGGAATATACCATAAAATCTTTGTTAAAACTGAGGGAAAATTTCTTAGAGAAATCAGAGAAGTTTCCCACACCTAAATAGCTTCAGTAACTTAATGATGTTATTAAGGGAGATTTCCCAAAGAAGTCATCCATTAAATCATCTTTTTGTAAAACAGGTTCCATTATAATCATCATTTTAAAAATCAATTAGTGCAGTTGTGTATAAGCAGAATACAAATTGTTTATATTTTAGATGCTTTAGGGTTATGCATTTAAATAAATCACATGGCAAATCCTAAATGTGGCCTTAGAGTCCTCTGGAAATCTTATTAGTTAATGGTGCTCTTTCTTTTTGTTCTATAATGGATGGAAAAGGAAGAAAGAATGATGAGTAATTGACACTCTTAAACTTCCAGCTATGGTGCAGAAATAAAAATAACTATCTTACAGTGTTAAGAGGATTAATCAAAATAGTCCTGCAGCTGCCTGGATAACACTGGTACATAAAAGGCATTAAATCAATAGCAGCTATTATTACTTTTTTATCATGTTATTGTTATCAACATCCTCTTAAAGCCAATATAAATACTTTTATTATGCAGCTAATAATCAAAGAGCAATGAATGATTTACTGAGATGGCATATTACTTTCCATGGCAAAAGGGAATTTTTCAGAAGTGATTAAAGTGACTAACAAATAACCGGTTGACTTTAAAATAGAGAGATTATCCAAATAGGCCTGACATAATCACAGAACACTCTCTCTGGCCAGGAGCACAAGAGGAAGCCAGAGAGATTCTAAGCTTCTGGGGGACTCAATAAAAGGGAGATTCTCCATTGCTGAGTGGAGAGTCACTGAGATAGCAGCCTCTAGCAGCTGAAAGCCTGCAGCCATAGCCCTGTGTCATCTGATCCTGTCAGATCTCAGAAGCTAAGCAAGGTCAGGCCTGGTTAGTACTTGGATGGGAGACCGCCTGGGAATACCAGGTGCTGTAGGCTTGGGAGACGGACCCAGCAACCCATTCCCAAAAATCAATCCGTCATTGAAAACCCTATGAACAGCAGAGAAGCACTGACAATAGTGTTTCGCCTGTTGTACGAAGGGCTACTATAAGTCAGATACTGACTAGATGGCACCTAACAACAACAATCTTGAAATAACTTCTGACCAGAGAGCTGAGAGTGAAAGCATTTACTTGAGTCTTAAACAGATAGTGGTACTTTTCATAGTGTTCAAATATTATTTATTTTTCATCAAACCTGTAGAAAAGTTTTTAACCTGCCCTAATTTTTACCAATGAATCTAATAGACCTGGATTAAACTGCAGGGAAGATGAGAACATAAATTTCATTCCTTTCATTCCTTGTAATATTAGGGTTTGTATTCTTTCCAGCTGTAATAACCTCTAGACTTGAACAAAATTGAAAACCTTTAAATAGCCTTTCACAACCTTTCAGTGGAGTAATGAAGTTTTAAGTGCTCACTGGGGATTTTTCAGTTCAGAAAAATCTAAGCAGCAGTAGATATTAAAATCTAATGTTTACTTCAACTCTTTTATAGCCTAATGGTTTTTTCTGACAGTGTAATTTTTAAAAGGTTGGGTTTCATTTATTAATACAGTATACTCATGCTGGAAACCTTTCTTTTTTAAGGACTCTGATGAGAGTCTTATGGGTAAACCTTGGTTGAAAGCCATCGGGATCAGCAGGAACAGGGAAAACAGACACCTGCCAAAGGACTCAGGAAAGCTGGAGCCAAGCAGGTTGTTTGGGGTATTGGAAACGGAGAAAAGGCCCCTCTTTATGACTTAAACACTACAGTAGGTGAAAAAACAAAGGTAGGATGTGGAGCCCCGGTGAGCACATAGTTCTGAATATGTGAGCCACTGGAGTCCACAGTTGCTCACCAACCAAAAGGTCTGCCTAGGAATCCAGCTGTTTGCTAAGCTAAAGGGAGCAATATTCACATCCTGGAGCTGCTCTATCTAGTGCCAGTGGGTAGAAACCAAGGAGAAAAATTGCAGGATGAGCAACCAGTGAAGCCACACTTAAGCAGAGAGAGGAGGTGGTTTGGAAAAATTCTATTTTACATATTGTGTTGCTGAACCTAGTAATATAGGGAAAGACAGAGTGAACTCCAACCAATTGGTAATAAAAAGAAAAACAAATGCCATTTCTCATATACATAATGCCTCAGTGTAGTTAATAGAGATTTGCAAGATAAGTACACTATAGTGGAAAGGGGCAGGATTTATTTCCTTTGACTATGATGTAGTTAAGCTACTCTCAGGTATATATATTATCCAGCATGCTATTTTAAATTATAAAATAAAAGCATCACTTGAGGATGTAATTGAAAATAATATTGAAAATGGAAGGAGCTTGATGGTCATAAAAGGATGGGTAGTTTGGTGTGTTTTTCATCTTCACATTTCACAAATAGATAGTTCTGGCCTCTTATGAATATATGTAGCTTCAAAATTGGAATCCTGCCCTAATAGATAAGGCAATTTCAGAAAATGTAGAGCATGTACTAAATTATTCCCTTAACAATTTTATAATAGAAGCAGGCATCTTTATTACTATGTGAGATATGTTTATGATTTTTTAGGGAACTTTAAAACATCAGATAAGAAAATCAAACCCAAAATGTCCAATAACCCCAAAAAATCACAGAAAAAAAATTCACTGTTGGAAATCTGAACTTTCAGTTGATTTTCTTTGATATTACATCATGAAGATTGTTTATATTATTCACTTCTATAAAATAATGATTACTTAATATTTCTTTGGTTGTTTTGCTGTAAAATTTTGATAAGTATTTAAAGAAGAGTTATTTATTCTGTTCAAAAAGCTCTCATTTGACTGATAAATTCTAACCCTGACTTCTCAATGAAGATCTTAAGGGTTTCTTCATCAACTTTGACACATTTCTATTTAAGGCTACCATAAATTTCACATGCCTAAAAGAAAGCTGACTATCTTTTCTTTCTTTCAATTTCTCATTTCCACCCATGGCAGATTCTCATCATTTTATATCTTCTTTTTACTCATTCTCCTCATCTGGCCTACTCATTCTCTTCATCTGGCCTCTACAGTCCATCTGTTACTAAGTATAGTACTTCAGTGTTCCAAATCTCCCTAGTATGGGTGCTATAGCAACTCCAAACATACTTTGACATGCCTAGCCTATTATCATTAACCATCAATTGTCTATCTCTTTTTAAAAATTGTAACACCCATTGATGCTCAAGTGATTGGATAATTCATTCATTCATGTCATCAGTCATTCAACAAATATTTATTGCATACCCACTATGTGCCAGCCACTGGAGATGTGAAATAAAATTGCATCCTTCCTTACCAAAGAAAAGTTTAGAGAATGTGAGACTTCTGGTTAAGATGGTTGATTATAGGCAGCCTTCATGTGGCATGATAAAACAAAGGAGTCAGAATAGGAAGGAGTGGACTCTATTCCAAAGGAAGAGAAAGGCTGTAAAGGCACAGAAATCACAAAGGCAGTTAAAGGATTTTCTCAGAGTGCAGAAAGGAGCTAAGCAGCCAGAGGGAATGCCCAGGACACACCTCCAGCCACAGCTCCCCAGTGAGGGAGGGGAGCAGGAGCCCTCAATTCAAAAAGATAAGCCAGACAGCCCTGGTGGGCAGATTGGCAGTCCCACAGCACAAGAACATAGTCTATGAAACCCCCCCCCCCTCTTTCAAGGAATTGGTGAGATGGTAGCTCTTCATGACTGGGAAGAGGGTCAGCATTGGAGAACAGATTCATTTTGCCATGTCCCATATCACTGAGGGCCATGACCAAGTGTCATCTAGAGAGGAAACCTACTGTGTGGGACTGGTCTACTCTAAGGGCTTGAAAACAAAGAATAATCACTGTCCAGAGAACCTGGGGGTAACCTGCCACAAACCCAGCTGCAGCAGGCACTTACAGAGAACGGGAAGGTGGAACGCTGACCTGCTGAGAGGTTCAGGTAAGGGGCAAGGCAGGGGGAAGAGGATATGACTCCATCTTCTGCAGGGAACTTCAGAGAGTGGCAACTCTGAGCCCAGATCAGGTAAAAGGCTTCCTCCTTCAGCTGACCAATACCTCTACCTAACAGACTCCAATATTACAGGACACAAAAAGAAACCACTCTACTACTTTACCTTTTTTGGTTCCCTGTTGTCCTATTAGTGAACCTCAGGACTTTACGTGGAGAAAGTGCTGAACCACTTTGTAGTACCCCCAGCCTTTTTCATGCTTTTGTTTCAAGACAAGTTCTCCTTGAGTTGCACAAGCTGCCTCTGGCCTGGGGCTGAAGATCCTTCTGACTCAGCTTCCTGAGTCATTGGAATTGCAGGAGTATGCCACAGTGTCTGGTTCTGTGTTTTTACTTTTTTCTTTTCCTTTTTTGTCTTTTCATCATTCATTTTGTTTTCCTCATTTCTTTTTTCTAATGTACTTTTAAATCTTCTTTCCTTTTTTATCTTTTGCTGTCTGCATATCTCTTTTTCTATTTACTATACTTTTAAAATATTAAAATGATACTGGAAGAAATCTATTAAGATATTTATTTCTTATTGCTCTTATGTTTACATAATTTGGTTTATATGTTTTTTTTTTTCTGAATTGTGCAATCAGTTTGTTTGGTTAGTTTTATTTTTTTGTTTTGATTGTTTTATTTTGTTTCTTTTGCTCCATTCTCTCCCTTTTCCTAACATTCATTTCCTTTCTGGGTGGTCTTTTTCTTTATCCTTAATCCTTCCTTCCTCCTTTTTTTCCCTTTCTCTGCCCCCTTTTTATTTCAGGGAATTACTATTTTTACTTTTGCCCTAAATAATTTATAACTTTATAGCTTACTCTATACTATTGTCACCACTTTCTGTTCTATGGGCATGGGTGGTGTAGTAGTTGGCTTTAACTGATTTTTAAATGTATTTCTATATCTGGTTTAGTTGGGTACTGTACCTCATACAGTAGATTGTTTTCTCCTCTGGGAATGGTACTAGGGATTGAGATTTCAAGATAAAATTGCTCACTAAAAGATTCACAAATCACAAAACAGAAACACAAGAAACACTAAAAAGCAAAACAAAACATCTCCTTCAAAAGACCATAATTCTTTAACAACTGAATCCAAGGATACTGATATGTTTGAAATGTCAGACAAATAATACAAAAGTCTACATGTAAAAATGATCAATGACTTCAAGAAGGACACAAACCACCAGATGAACGAAATAAGGATATCAATACAGAATCTAGATCAGAAAGTCACCAAGGTAGAAGGCAAATTCAGCAAAATGGATGAGATAATCAGCAGGGAAATTGAGATTTAAAAACAAAAGAAAAAAATGTTGTAAATGAAGAATTCAATAAATCAAATAAAAGGCACAATGGGAATCATCACTAGTAGACTAGATCAAACAGAAGATAGAATATCAGGGACGGAAGATAGGTTAAAGAAATATTACATTCAGGTATCAGCAAAGAAAAAAAATAAAAGAACATGACCACAACTTCCAAGAAATCTGGCACATGATCAAGAGAACAAATCTAAGAATCTAGGGAGTAGGAGAGTGAGGTGAACACTAAATATATAGAAGACCTCTTCAATGAAACTATAGCAGGAAATTTCCTAAATCTAGGGAAAGAAATGGACATCTAACCAAAAGAGGCATTTAGAACTCCAAGTAGACATGACCAGAGGAGAATTTCCCCACAACACATTATAATTAAAATGCCACAACTGCAGAATAAAGAACAATATTAAGCACTCCAAGAAAAAAAGAAAACACCAACTCATTTACAAAGGCAAAACCATCAGAATAATATCAGATCTCTCAGCACAAATCCTAAAATCCAGAAAAGTATGGAATGATATATTTCATTAACTATAAATAAAGAACTGCCAACCAAGATTATTATATTCAGCAAGGTTATCATTTAAAATTGATGGAGAAATATCTTCCAAGAAAAGACACACTAAAGCAATTCATGACCACCAAAGCAGCATTGCAGAAGATACTTAAAAGAACCCTACACACACAGAGGAAAGAAAGGCAGTCCATCAACAGATGAGTAGATGAGGAAAAATGTAGTATATATGCATTATGGAGTTTTATTCAGTCATAAAGAAGGATAAAATTATGGCATTTTCTGGAAAATGGATTTTAAGTGAAATAAGCCAGACCCAGAAAGACAAACATTGCATGTTTTCTCTCATATGTGGATATCAGATTTTAATACATATTTAATATTAATATATATAGATCATGAAAGTAGAAGGAGACCTTTATAAGGAGAGAAAAGGGACTACAGAGAAGGAGGAGGGGGCACTAAGAAAAGGTAATGAGAGAAAGGAAAAGAAATATGTTTTTCCCTTAAGGAAAACCCTGGAGAGAGATATATATATATATATTATATATATTATATATATTATATATATATATTATATATATTATATATATAATATATATTATATATATTATATATTATATATATTATATATATATTATATATATTATATATATATTATATATTATATATATATTATATATATTATATATATATTATATATACACATTTATATATATGCATATATGCTTATATATATGCATACATATATCTACACAAGACATACATGCAGAGGGAGACCATTGGTGGGGAGGGAGAGAATGGATTGGGAGGGAGATCATGACAGGGTAATGAGGGAAGGTGAACATGAACAATGTACAGTTATATACATGCATTAAAATGTCATAATGAAGCCTGTTAAGTTGTTCACTAACCAAAAAAATCACTAGTAAAAAATTTTAAAAGAAGAAATTTTTAATCTAGTAAGAAATAAGAATATAAACCCAACACTTTAAAAATGATCATTATTTGCCATATTGGAGTTATGTTCAAATTATAATAAGAAAACAGACCAAGGAGCATGTAGTTCTTTTTGAAAAACTCAGGAAATTTTCCATTTTTCTAAAATACCAATATTCTATTTCACACTTTCTAGAGCTAAAGTGCAAAACTCTCCTTTTGGCTTCACAATTCTATAAAATCAAATTCCCTTCAAAGTGTCCAATCCTTCCTACAGCTTCTCTACACAGATACTTCATTCCTGTTAATTTACCTCCCATGCCTGACTCTGTCATTGATAATGCTCTTTCCCAACTCCCTTTTATTTTCCTGTCCTATCTATCAAGAGCCGTCTCATTCATCTACTATACCCGGGTATGTCAGGTAACATTGACTTTATTCTGCTCTGGGCTTCTGAGCAATTTCTATAGTGCTTCCCACTTGCTTGTGTATGTCCCATCACCCTAAGTACACTGTTGGATCCTGGACATATTATATAGGTTACATATGACATAAATTCAAATACATTTTTACTGGAAGAATGCATATCACCATATGATATATTCATCTTATTGTTGTTTTTGTTGTTAGGTACCCTTGAGTCGAGTCTGACTCATAGTGACCCTCATAGGGTTTTCAATGGCTGATTGTTTCAGGATTGCTTATATACATATATACACATATATTTCTCACCTATCCAGGAAGACTCACAAGCAAGGAGCAAAACTTGAATTCATTTAACATTTAACTAACAAAAAGTGAGTGTATACTACAGAGTGTCAGACATTGCACTAACAACTTCGGAGTCTTTGTAGGTAAGACCTGCATGATATCTGTCCTCCTTGGCTTTACAGTCTCTGCATATAAATGCTCAGTTCAGAGATACATGTGATGGTAAGGCAACACATCATGCTTTGTGGAATCTAACAAAAACTAGGAAATCAGGAAAGGCTTTCTAGAGGCAGAGACATTAAAAATAAATCCTGGAGGGTAATAGAAGTCAGTAAAGCAAAGAGAAAATGGCAGGTGGCAGAGGAAATAGCAAGCACCAAGATTGGTAGGCACAACAAGTTTGTCTACATTGAGGAACTAGAAAAAATTCAATACGTCTGAAATTTAAAATGAAAGGAATCAAAGTTGGACTGATGAGTTGAGTGAAGTAGGTAAGAGTCAGAGCATGTTAAAGCTTTGAAGCTGACTCTCTGGGTACTTGTTGTTAGGTTCTGTGGAGTAGGTATCTGACTCATGGCAATCCTATGTACAACAGGCAAAACACTATTGTGAGTACTTCTCTGCTGTTCATAGGGTTTTCAATGGCGGATTGATTTTTGGAAGTGGGTTGCTGGGTCCGTCTCCTAAGCCTACAGCATGTGGTGTTCCCAGGCGGTCTCCCATCCAAATACTAACCAGGCCCCACCTTGCTTAGCTTCCCACATCTGACGAGATCAGATGCCACAGGGTACTAGGAGACTACTAAAGGTTTTAAAGTAAGTGGATGGCATGAGTAGATTTGTATTTAGAATGTTTACTTAGGCAAAGTGGTGAATGGAATAGGGGAGAGCAAGAGAGGAGTTAGGCAGATTAGTTAGTTTACTGCTCACCCAGGAAGAAGATGATGAAGGATTAAACTAGACTATTGTGGATGAAACTGAAATAGAAATTACGTATTTAGTATAGAGAATGGAGAAGAAATAATTTCAAAACACAAAAGCTACATGGTTAGTACCTGGCCTTGAAAAACATAAGAGTTCTGGGATGGGCAGACTTGTTTCAAGTTTTTGACTTTTGCTTGCTAGGTATATTAATCAGCTGTTGTTGCTGTAGCAGAAAATTCAACCCAAACAAATTTACAGGGGAAGAGGTTTCTTGGGAGCTCACAGTTAGAGAGTCAGTCTGTTATGGTGGTGGAAGCAGGGCTTCTGGCTAATGACCTCACAGTGTGGTGGACCAGGAACAGAGAGAGACCAGGGATGTGGGTTCAGGGTAAAAACCTCCAAAGGCCCATCTCCAGGGAGCTACTTCTGCCAAAGGCCAGCCCCGCAAAGTTCCAAACCTCCCAGGACAGCACCATCAGCTGGAGGTTAAACAATATGAACTTTGGGTGAAAATTTAAGTCCAAACCATAACACTAGGAGACTTGGACTGAATTATTTAACCCTTTCGATGTCAGTTTGCTTATCTATAAAATAGGGATTTTAGCTGTTTCACAGAAGCTGCTGCTGTGTTCTCAATGTTTATGTCTCCTCCAAAATACTTACATTGAAATCCTACTCCACAATATGATGCTCTTAAGAGGTGAGGCCTTTGTGAGATGGTTAGGTCATGGCAGTGGAACCCTCATGAATACAATTAGTGCCCTTAGAAAAGAGATCCCCGAAAGATCTCCTGCCCCTTCAACCTTATGAGGTTATAGCAAAAATGTCACCTTCTATGAATCAGTATGTAGACCCTCACTAGGCACCAAATCTGCTGGCATTTTGATCTTGGACTTCCCAGACCCTAGAACTATAAGAAAACAGCTTCAAGTGGCTAACATAGCTGGGGAAAAGGCTGTACAAATAAGAGAATGTAGGCAAATGTATTTCAAACAGGTAGTAGGTTTACTACATGAGGGATACTCAGAAATTAAAACTTTATTTTTCTTCTTTCCCCCTTGTATGAGCAGACTTTGTCATCAGGACTACACCAGTTTTTCAGTAAAACCATACTTCGGCATGGCCTTTTATTTGAAGTCTTTCCAGGGAAGCTGTGTAGTTCTGTTTTACCTGATACCTACCAGCATGACAGTCGGAGTTTGTGCAGGTCAAGTGCTATTGACAGCTGCATTGACATAAGGCAAGAGAGAATAATGGAAGAAATTGGAAGAAGCAGAGAGGGGAATATGGAAAAATAGAGAAATGAAAGAGAAAGCATGAGCCCAGAGGATGCATATAATTTATCATTTAGAGGCTTTCCTCAATTTGATCATAAATTTATACAAGAAGATCTCCTTTGAGGAAGATTGAAAATTTACAAGGGTGCAACTACAAGTTTCCAGCAACTTGCAGAGAAAAATGTTCTTTTAGTGCAACTGTTTATGGCCTAATCCAGATACAGCATATGTTTACATTCAAGGGGCCATTTTCAGCATGGATTTATCACTCTAGTGAAATGTGAATCTCATGCAAATTTTTTTCAGTGTTAAGTTTCAGCTAATTAATTTAAACCTTGTGGCAAAATGGTAAAATAGTGGCATTTACCCAAGGGACTGTATTAATCTTTCATTTCAGTGATTAATTACAACTTTCTTTTGATGAATTTCATTGGACTCTGTCAATCTTTGCTTGCTCTCTGTCTTGTGTAGCTTAGAACTTTCCTAACTATACCAGATCTATGCTATCTCAGCACCACTTTTTGGCAGGGAGCTCTTAGAAATCTAGAATTCCATTAAAATCCAGATCAGCTCTTCAAGTTCAGGTGTGAACATGACGTAGAATTACAGTGCTTCATTCCTTGTGACTTGGTGGACATATGACCCAGGGTGGTTTGAACAGTCTCCCTCCAGAGCTTTTCCAGAGCCATAGGGAAAGAGGCTCTCATTTCTATGGGATTAGAAGCAGAAAGGACAAATCAACTACAAGAAGAGTTTCCTGACAGAGATTGAAGCTAATGGAGGAGGAATGGGAAGGCAGAACACAAAAACAGAGAAGTTCTATTGATATTCTTTGAGCAACTGGATCCAGACACACTTGAATCCATAAATTCCTCCTTTGTTTGAAATATATGAACCAATATGGTTTCTTTCTTTTGGCTTAAGCTTCATTGCATTGGCTTTCGATCATATCCCTCAATACTTTATTATCTTTTTTGCATTCAATAATACCTAAATGTTTATATATTGATCGAAATATTTGCCCAGAGATTTCTTGAAAATTTTATTGGAATTATATCTTGTTGTTGTTGTTGTTAGGTGCCATTGAGTCGGTATCTGACTCATAGTGTACAACAGAGGAAACACTATTGTCAGTGTTTCTCTGCTGTTCATAGGGTTTTCAACGGCAGATTGATTTTTGGGAGGGGGTTGCCAGGCCCTTCTCCCAAAGGAATTATATCTAGGTCAGCCCTTTATCCAAGTTTCACATCATATCCTTTTTCAGGAATGTCAATGTGACAGAACTTCAAATAACAAGGATTTTACCCAGCATAAGCTACAGACAGTCACAAAAGAATACTTGTTATTTTACAGATTCAATAGAATAACTTAATGGAAAGAACACATGCTTAGAAGTTACTCATGGAGTAAGATGTTACTCATTTCAACCATCTAATAGTAACATGATTTTCTATAAATTATTATCTATATACCTCAGACTTCTCAATAAGAAGGATAATGTTTCCTCATCTTTATGAATATTAAATGAAACCACACTTGGTATTAAGTGAAACCACACTTGCATAGGTTGAATAACTAAAAAATTGAAAACCTAAAATGCTCCAAAACCCAAAACTTCTTGAGTGCTGACATAACAGCACAAGTGGAAAATTCATCACTTGGCCTCATTAGCAGGTCACTATCAAAATGCAAGCACACTAAAAACTCTGCATGAAATTATCTTCAGCTTATGTATATAAGGTATATTGTTGTTGTTAGGTGCCATCGAGTCGGTATCCGACTCATAGTGACCCTCATAGGGTTTTCAACGGCAGACTGTTTTCGGGATTGCCTTGGGAGTGGATTGCCAGGTCCTTCTCCCATTTTTGTGGTGCTGGGAATCGAACTCAGGACCTCAGAGACTGCAGCGCAGCGCTCTACCAACTGAGCTAAATCCCAGCCCCATAAGGTATATATGAAATGTAAATGAAATTCAGATTCAGACTTAGGTCTCATCTCCAAGATATCTCATTAGGCATATACAAATATTCCAAAAAATATCCAAAGTCCAAAATTTAAAACACTTCTGGTACCATGCATTTCAGATAAAGGTTACTCAACCTATATTTCTTTTAGGGTAAGGAAACTGTTGGGTCTCCTGTTACATCCTTAGCCTCCAAAACAATGTGTGGTAGACATTAGGTATTTATTAGCTATCTGCATCAAACAAAAATGTCCAGAACACAATTTGTGTTCAATGCATGGTGTCCAGTATAATGGTGATAATGAGATGATGACATGCACATTGATTAGGGACTTCTATCACTCATGAGAAAAGTATGACCTGGTAGGAAAATTGTTGAAGCTATTCTCCTATCCAAAACAGAGTGCTGACATTGTGAGAGTTGAAAAATACATGGCTTACTAGGATTTTTATTTATAATCCTAGCCCAGAAGAGAAAGCTATACTTTAGTCATTAATATTAATGAGCAATATTGAGTATGTGCTAAGCACTATGTTATATGCTGGGAAGACAATGAAGAAGAGGAAAAATGACAGTTACATTCGTAGTAATAGCTAAGATTTCCTGAGCAACTACTTTGTGCCCCTATGTTTTAGTTCATTCATTCTTTAAAAAGTTCAATGTGGTTGGTACTACTATTATTTTCACAATTTTATAAATGAGTATCTAGATAACTCTGCTGAAAGTGAAGAGGAAGTAAAACATTTACTAATGAAGATCAAAGAACACAACCTTCAGTATGGATTGCAACAAAACATCAACAAAACAAAAATCCTTACAACTGGGTCAGTATGCAACTGCACAATAAGTGGAGAAAAGATTGAGGTTGTCCATGATTTTGCTTTACTTGGCTCTATCATCAACACCCGTGGACACAGAAGTCAAGAAATCAAAAGATATATTGCTTTGGGAAAAGTTGTGGCAAAAGATCTCTTTAGAGTATTAAAAAGTAAACATGTCACATTGAAGACAAAAGTGCACCTGACACATGCCATGGTATTTTCAGTCACATCATATGGTTGTGAAAGCTGGACGTTGAACAAGAGAGACAGGAGAATTGGCGCTTTGAATTATGGTGCTGGCAATGTCTATTGAATATACCGTGGACTGCCAAAAGAACCAACAGGTCTGCCCTAGAAGTGCAACCAGAGTGCTCCTTGGAAGCAAGGATGACTAGACTGTGTTTTACATATTTTGGATATGTAGTCAGGAGAGACAAATCCCTGGAGAAAGACATCATATTTGGGAGAGTGGCAGGTCAACAAAAAAAGGAAAACCCTCCATCAGATGGATTGACACAGTGTCTGCAACAATTGTCTTAAACATAAATAAGGATCGTGTGCCTGGAACAGAACTGGGGAGTATTTTGATATGCTGTACATAGGGTCATTATGAGTGGGACTTCACTCAACAGCACCTAACAGCAACAACATCTAGATAACTTGTCCAAGGGCAGACAACTAGGAGGAGCCAAGATTTGAATGAAGTCTATCTGGATTCAGGTTGCACATTCTGCAACATATTAATAAAATATTCTTTAAGAGCTACTAGAATGTGAGGATGGGAGAAGGATGTGGCAGTCTGCTTCATGAAAAAAAAAAAAAAAAAAAAAAAAAACCAAACAATCAGCCATTGAAAACCCTATGAGGGTCCTTATGAATTGGACCTGACTTGAAGGCACATAACAATAACAACAGAATGTGAGAACCAGATTTTAGAGTATATGATTTGACAGTGGATACAAGATTCTACTATTCTAGGGAAGGGCATTTTATTTGTCATAAAGGATGAATAAAATTTGGAAAAGTATCCCGGAACCCAGATTGTTTTACTCAGCTTTGAGAAAGGGCTCAGAGAAACAATGTGAAAATCTTTTCAAGTTCATCTTCTCTTCCTTGCAGGTTCCAGAGCCTGGATTCACAGCCCAAGCAAAGTCTTTCCAACTACCCCTGGCCTCCTAGGACAGAAAGTTCTGGGAATCATCCTTCCTTCCTCCCTTATCCACATCTCCATCACATATCTTTGTGTTACTACCAACTACTCTTTGCACAGTGTTTACTTAAACAATTCCTGTAAGAGAGATCAGAGACACTAACACAAGTATGGAGCATTGCTCATCCTTCTTTCTACAGATGAATGTATCTCACATCTTCCCCTAAAAGTATTAAAAAGTTCTCTAACTAATCTTCCAGACTCTGCGCCTTATCCTTGGACACAGCTGAAAGGCCAAGCTTTGCTGAAGCTTCTTTTCATTAATTCCTATAGTACAAAATCTTAAACTGTGTATGTACAACAGAAAAAAGCCCATGTACTATAAACTAACATTTGACACCCTCAAAATGTGCCTCAATCCACCCTATGGTACGCATTGCCAACTATGACCTTGTGCCTGTTTTTTGTTGTTTTCTATGCACATCTATGTAATCTAACTTCTTCAACATTTCATAGTCTTCTCCATACCTGGAATCCTTCTCCTTTCCTCTCTTACATTCAACTTATATGTCTACATTTTTTGAGCATTTTCTGTACGCCAGTCAGTATTCTTAGCCCTAGAAACGCATCATGAATCAAGAGGAACAAAGTACCTACTCCATGTATTTTTATTCTGAGTGAAAATAGTAGGTAAACAAACAAACATTTCAGAGAGTAGTAAATGCTATGAAGACAATAAAATGGAGTAATAACATAGAAATGGAGGTCATCTCATTGAGTATGCAAGGAAAATATTTCTGAGTGGATGATGTTTGACCTCAAACTAAAAATCAAGAAGGATCTAGCCATGTGAAGATGAGAGAGTTCTAAACAGAGTGCTTATCAAGTATATGATATTCAAATATTATCCATTCTTGAAAGTCTAGTTCAGATAGCACCTCACCCTCAAACCTTCTCTGGTCTTCCCACCTGAATTCAAGCCTGTAATACTTTATCTTCCTTGTGGTACTTACCACTTCATACCTTGAATGTTAGCTACTTATGTCCATGTCTTTCTATCCTATTAGAATTTCCCCTTCCTGCCTTCTTTCCTTTCTTTCTTTCTTTCTTTCTTCCTTTCTTCCTTTCTTCCTTTCTTCCTACCTTTCTTTCTTTCTTCCTACCTCTCTCTCTCTCTTTCTTTCTTTCTTCCTACCTCTCTCTCTCTTTCTTTCTTTCTTTTTTTCTTTCTCTCTTTCTCTCTCTTTCTTTCTCTTTCTTTCTTTCTTTCTTTCTTTCTTTCTTTCTTTCTTTCTTTCTTTCTTTCTTAAACCAGGGCATTGCTGTGTAGCCCAGGCTAGCCTTGAACTCAGGATGCTCCTGCCTCAGCTCCCAGGTGCTGGGATTACACATGTGAACCACCACACTTGTCTAGAATTTCTGATCTTGAAGATCTATTCTTTTGAACATCTATGATACTTTCTCAAATATTAAGATAGACCCTCAATTATTGAATGAGTGAATGAACAAAGGAAAAACAGTGGAATTTTATTCCACTTACACCTAATGAAGGAAAGACAGATATTGGTGACATGAATCTTAGAATGCCTTAAAATTTGTCACAAATTCTATGAATGAGACAACGTTTCCTTGTGGGAATTAGAATTCTCCAACTTCCAGTTGGCCCACTTAGTAGGAGAAAGTACTGAAATACAATTTTTCCAGTGATTCCAATGACTAGAGTTTTTGTTCTTTCACAAAGCAAGTTGTTCTGATGGGGCATAATCCAAATCCATGGGAACATTCTTCAAAGATCTGGCACACCCTGGAGCCTGGACACACTTATATGAATCTAATCATATAGAACTGGAAGTAATTGTATTAGTTTCTTAGAAAAGTTGGTATTAAATGAAAGTGACAAGCCTGACAACTTCATTAACAGCCTTGATAATAAGAAACATTGACTGTCTTACAGTTAAATAGAGAAGGAAAAAATTAGAATTTTGGTACATTTTAATCAAACTCTGCTAGTAGTCTGTGTGAGATCTGCCCTTATTTTCTCTGTTTTTTTTTTCCAGTGTGCTCCTCTTTTAAGTGTTGCTGGGAAAATGTTCTGCCCAGCCCCCTCACTGCATAGTAACCAAGGGGGATTCAGGAGGAACGCTGCATAGTGTTGATAGATTAGCTGTGAGCTCTCTCTATAGCATGCAACCTGCCACTCACAGTATCCGACAGCTAGTTGCTAACTTTCATCTGCAGAATGCTCGCAGCCAGGGAAAGATGCCCTATCGCAGTGTTTATTGCTTTTCCAGAACTGCTTCTGCCTTCAAATATTTTCCTGCAGATGAAATGGTTTTGCTCTTGGCTGAGAAGGAAACTTGAATAGAAAATTAATTTCACTTTCCCAATTAACCCAAAAAAGTAAATATGGAGAAATACAATAGGAAATATCCTATAAGATAAGGAAATGACGTGTATCATGCTCCAGTCAATGCAGTTCACAATTTCAGAAAAATAGTTGAATGTGGAGGGCTTAGGTTTAACTCAATTGGTAGATTGCTGCTCTGCACTCTCTGAGGACCCAGATTCCATCCTGAGCCTAAACTGGAGAAGGACCTCCCTAAGCTATCTGGAAACAATCAGCCATTGAAGGTCCTATGAGGGTTGCTGTGAGTCAAACCCAACTTGATGGCATTACCACCACCACCACCAAGTGGGATGTGAATTCAAATATGTTCTTGAAAACATGCTGTTTTGAAGAGGTGTGAATGCAAGTTTTTAAAAATACGATAAGGACTCTTTTTCAGTTTTTTAAATTCTTATGTTGTGCTTATGACAAGAATGCATTCAGTAAGAAATCACCATTCTGACCACTTCCCTTTGAAATGTCTTTACTTCATACATTTTAATTTCTTTGTCAATGCTTTGAATAAATGATCTCTTTAGATGTATTCCCTCAATGAGTATGTGTGTAGTGTCTAACAATTTTGTGAGAAGATTTTTCTAGAGAGTGATAAGTTCTATTTTTCTTTTATTATTCCTCAGCAACTCAACTTTTTTTTTTAACACAGCCGTAACCTCTGACCTTGAGCTCTGTCTGAATCAGATTGCATGCTCAAGATTGGTAGTAATGAATCCATCGTGAGGTAGAGCTGAGCTGTCACTTTACTTCCCCAAGACACAGTGTCAGGAGGATAATGCCAGCATGTCCATAATGACAGAGTTGGGTCTGCTCTATTAGGATGTGATATATTTTTAAGAATGTCCATGTCAGAAGGATAGGGATTGGCTTCCATCAAGGAAAGACATGCTTCTTTCTATATAAAATATGAATTTTACATTCAAATAAAATAGGGAGAAAATGTCTGTGAAGTCTCTTTGCCTTTGCACATTTTTCCTTTTACCTTCTGAAGAGTTCCCACAGGACTAGCGCTAAGCTTCTCTTCATTAGAACCCAGATTTCAATTTAAATTTTAATTAGAATAGATGACTAGAATACTTACCATTCTTTGTAGTTTCTGCACACAGCTAATCAGCAACTAGAATCATGTCCCATGTTTTCATAAAAAGATTAAGATCTTATTCCACAAAGATTTAGTGTTATCCACAAAATTATTTTATAGTCTACCATACTACTTTTTTGTGAGTGGGTTACTTTCAGAAGAAAACATTGTGCTTTCATTTGTATAGCAAAAAAAAAAAAAAAAAAAACAAGCAGAAAACAATCTAAAATTTTTGCAAGACCACACCTTTACTAATACACATCCAGTAGAACCCTGGATGTGCCCCACATCCCCAACATTTCGAGTATATTTTTGAATATTGTGATAATGTATACAAACTAAAATAAATGTCTGTTATCATGTGGTACACAGTATTCTATAACCAAATTTGTTCCATGTTATCTGAATGAGCATTTTGTGACAACATAATCAACACCTAAATTATGGCTGTATAATCAACACCTGAACTTTTGGCACATTAGAGCCTGCAAAGCAATTGTACTTCATCAGTCATGCATTCAATCAGCAAATATCTATTGAGCTTCTATTCCATGCCAGGAACTATTCTAGATTGGGAGGGTGAGGCAGTGGATTTAACAGTGAATATAGCTGACGAGTCCTGATTGCACACAGATTACTTTTTCTCAACTATTTAGGAATAGAGGTAGGAAAGGTACTATTATCCACATTTTATAGATTGAGGGAACTCAGGCTTAGAGAAAGTGTGGTTAGCCTACCATCATCACATAGCTGATGAGTGGCCAAGCTGTGACTCACACAAGGCTAAGGTACTGGGTGGCAGTAAAAATAGCTAAGAAATGAAAGGTTTTCTTTAAAACAGTTCTTTTTTCCTATATGATTACCATCAGACAAATCCACCTTAAGATCACCTCAACAAACACTGACAAGGGTTCAAATGAAAAAGAAAATTAAAACAAAATATGGTCATTCTCGGGCACACATGCTTCACTACCCCTTCATTAGTTTTGCTCCCCCTAAAATGAAAATAGATTTGTCATTTTTATTCATTATAAATTTTATGCATGCTGTTACAAAACAAAAATAAAACATATTGAAAATAATGGGTAAAAAAGCAATAGTTACATAGTCTATCTAGGGACAAATACTATTGCTCTCTCACTACATGTATATGATGTATAAAATTTATTATAATTATTAAATATGATCATACTAGGCATGCTATTCTTAATGCAAGTGTTTTCCATGTTAATAAATACATATCCAAGTGATCATTTTTAATGATTACATAACATGTCATTCTGAGTATATATTGTAATGTAGTAAACCCATCTCTTTTTAATGGACACTTAAATAGTTGATATTTTAATCATTAAAAACAAAGCTATAATTAAGATCTACACATAAAGACCTTATATCAAAAACCAAAACACTACCAGTCACATCTACTCCCACTACCATGCCTGAAGTCTCCCTTGATTTCCTATTAGCCATCCTCCTTGCAAAAAGTACCCTTTGTTCTCACTTTTATGTCCTAGGTTAATTTTACCTGGTTTTGAGATTAGATATGTAAAAATCATACAGTAAGTATTCTCTTGTATCTAATTTTCCTCTTAACAGATTCATCCACGTTGCTGCATATAGCAGCAATTTTTCATTTTCATTGCTTTATTTCATTTTCATATTACTATGCCTGCAGCCATAGCCCTGTGGCATCCAATCCCGTCAGATCTCAGAAGCTAAGCAGGGTCGGGCCTGGTTAGTACCTGGATGGGAGACCGCCTGGGAACACCAGAAACTGTAGGCTTAGGAGAAGGACCTGTCAACCCTCTCCCAAAAGTCAATCTGCCATTGAAAACCCTATGTACAGAGGGTCGCTATGAGTCGGATACTGACTTGACAGCACCTAACAACAACAACAACAACAACAACTACTACTACTACTACTACTACTACTACTACTACTACTACATTTTGTTAAAGAAAAATATTATTCAATACTTGCAAAAGCATGGTAATGCATGACCTTATTCAAATCATTAGAGATACGTATAGGTACCACTGCAATGTTTTTTGGTAGTGGTGTGAGTGGGCTCAACTCTGAATACAGAATGGGCAAGAGGGGATTCATAGCCAAGGAAAATGGTGGGCCTCAGTGGATAGAAAATCACTACAGCAAAGTATCAGAGGTAAGGAGGATTCTGGTTACATTGACCTAAGAGGATTCTTGCTATGGACAGGCAAGGGTGATAAGAATCACCTAAGGAACGGTACAGGATGAGGAACCAGATCAGATATCAAAGGTGATCATAAATAGAGGGCTGGAAATATCTTGCTAAACTGATTTAGCAGAGTTCTTGCTAACATTGGATTTTACAAGGAAGTGCACAGATGGGCCTAGGGGAAGATTGAGAAAATTGACTCTGGCAGTTGCTGCATCATTTTACCATTATTTGTCTATATATCTTTTCTAATGGTGATCGATATTTGGATTAAGTTTGGGTTCTTACAAATAATGCTTTTATATCATTCTTTTAATTATTCCTTTGTTGCACACAACATGTCTTTGTGTTGGCTTACTCCTATCAGTGAGATTTCCAAGTATATATCTGTACAGTTTCAGGAGATGCAACAAAATAATTTTCCAAAGTGGTTGTACCTGTTTATATTCCCATGAGTAGTATGAAAGTACTCATCAGCTTCAATTACACCAACATTTCTACAGAGAAAATAATAAATGATACAGGAAACATTAAAACAAGATGTAAAGAATACACAGAGTCATGATACCAAAAAGAATTGGTAGATGATCAATGATTTCAAGAAGTTGCCAATGATACTGAAGGAAGAAGTAGAAGCTGCCTTGATGGAATTAATGGAACACAAGGCTCCCAAATTAATGGAATACCAATTGAGATGTTTCAACAAGCAGATGCACCACTGGAGTTGCTCACTTGTGAATGCCAATAGATTTGAAAAACAGCTACCTGGACAACTGACTAGAAGAGATCCATATTTGTGCCTATTCCCAGGAAGTGATCCAACCAAATGTGGAAATTACTGAACAATATCATTAATATCTCATTCAAGTAAAATTTTGATGAAGATCATTCAAAAGTGACTGCAGCAATATATTAACAGGGAACTGCCAGAATCAAGCTGAATTCTGAAGAGGGTGTGGAACCAGGGACAACATTGCTGATGCCAGATGGATATTAGCCAAAATCAGAGAATATGGACAGCATTGCAAAGAACAGGAATACCAGAGTACTTAATTGTACTCATGAGGAATCTGTACATGGACCAGGAGACAGTTGTTTGAATAGAACAAGGAAGCATTGCCTACTTTAAAGTCAGGAAGGGTGTGTGTCAGGGTGTCCTTTCACCATACCTCTTTCACCATACCTCTTTAGTCTCTATGCTGAGAAAATAATCTGAGAAACTGGACTTTATGAAGAGGAAGGTGGCATCAAGATTGAATGAAGACTCATTAACGACCCACATTATGCAGATGACACAACTTTACTTGCTAAAACTGAAAAGGACTTGAAACGTTTACTAGTGAAGATTAAAGAACACAGACTTCAGTATGGATTGTGCCTTAACATCAATAAAACAAAAATCCTTACAACTGGGTCAGTGAGCAACTTCATGATAACTGGAGAAAAGATTGAGATTGTCCAAGATTTTGCTTTATCTGGATCTACAATCAACCCCTATGGAAGCAGCAGTGAAGAAATCAAAAGACGCATTTCATTGGGAAAAGCTGTTGCAAAACATCTCTTTAAAGTGTTGAAAAGTAAAGATGTCACATTGAAAACAAGGTGCACCTGACTCGTGCCATTGTATTTCTAGTTATATCATAGGGTTGTGAAAGCCTGACATTGAGTAAAGGAGAAAGGTGAAGGATTGATGATTTTGAATTATGGTGCTGGGGACTAATATTGAATATGCCATGGACTGTAGAAAGAACCAACAGATCCATCCTAGAAGAAATGCAACCAAAGTGCTCCTTGGAAGCAAAGATGACTAGACCCTGTTTTATGTATTTTGAACATGTGATCAGGATGGTCCAATCCATGGAGAAGGACATCATGTTTGGGAGAGTGGCAAGTCAATGAAAAAAAGAAAGACCTTCAACTAGATTCATTGACACAGTGACTGCAACAATGGGCTTAAACATTAAAAATATCGTGTGCATGGCACAATGTTGGGGAGTGTTTTCATTCTGTTGTATCTAGAGTTGCTATGCATCAAACTTGACGGCACCCAAGAACACCAATAACCCAGCCAGGAGACATTTGACCAGTGTTGTTATTAATTTTATGTGTCAGCTCAAGTAGGTTATTCTTAGCTCAGGTAATACATTTCTGGATGTTTCCGGAGAAGATTAGAATTTTAATCAGTAGACTGAATAAAGAAGATTTGCGTCCTCACCAGCATAATGTTTAAAAAATCAGTAGAAAAGTTGCAAATGAAGTTAAGAAACTCCCCCAAGAAGATAAACACAAATGAAAATTAGAGATAAAGTTTGGAAATTTCCCCAAGAAATAAAACAAAAACTAATAGAATCCATTTTTTTGTCAATAAGAGTTCTGGAATGAAAAAACCAGGAGGGGAATAAATAATGAAGAAAATAATAATGAAAATTTCTCGGAAGTTTGGGGTTTGAGTACATACAAGAATACATGCATATATATCCATACATGCTGGAAGAGCCAAAAAAATGCCCAGCTCAGAAAATGACAAGAAATAAATGGAACATGAAGGTCAATCATCATGGTGTTTCAGAATACTGGAAATTGAGTAGTTCAGGAATGAGAATGGAACTGGACTTTACAATAGCAATGTTATAGACCAAAAAAAAAAGCAGAGCAGTACAGGTTGAGTATCCCTTATCTGAAATGCTTGGGACCAGAGTGTTCTAGATTCATTTTTTTTTTCTTAATTTGGAATATTTGCATACATATAATAAGCTACTTTTGGGATAGAACCTAAGTCTATACATGAGATTCATTCATGTATCACAAGTGAAAGGGACTAGTAAGGTCTTTTTTCCTTCAGGGATGATGAATAAAGTCCATGTTTTACATCCATATTTTGATTATGACCTATCACATGAGGTCGGGTGTGTAATTTTCCACTTGTGACATCATATCAATACTCAAAAAGTTTTAGATTTTGGAGAACTTCAGATGCTGTACTTTCAAAGTAGAGATGCCCAAGCTGTACCTTTGTAACTCAAAGAGAAAACAACTTCCAACCTGTAAGATTTTTTAAAGAATGTACTTCCTATGTGTCCCTTTTCAGCAAGCTACTGGAGATATGTTCATAAAAATGAGAAAGGAAATAAAAAAGAGGAAGATCTAGGATATAGATAAATAGAAATCCAACTAGGAAAGAGAGAGAGAGAAAAAAAAAAAAGGAACTCCTAGGCTGATACTCGTATAGTAGGCCTAGAGCCCAATTTATCCAGAAAAAGAAGATGGAAGAGACTTAGGAAGAATGTCACCAATATTTATATATGTGTATATATGTGTATGTGTGTGTGTGTGAGTGTAGATAGCCGATTGTTTATGTGATGTGTTTTGCTACCTTTTATAATATATCAGAAAGTTTGAAGGAAGAATTTTTGATAAATCCATAGAAAAGTATCCAAAAAATTAATTCCAGGAAAAATGGGTTAAAAAGAAAAGAATGCCACGTGTCTTATTTATAAACAATATTCATGTAGATAACAATGTCAAAAACAATGATTTATTGAACATTGTGATACAGCTATTGAAAATGTGGAAGAAGTAAGTGTGTGCCTGTTTTGCTAGCAGTATGATGGGAATAAAGCCTCATCTTTTATAGTTGGCAATCATAAAATGTCAAAAATGAAAAAGCATGAAATTTCATTAGAGAAAATAATATTTTAAAAATATGGATTTAGTGAAAATAATTAAAATTAATAACAAAATGAAAAAGTTTAATTTGCTCTTTTTAGAAAGTCAGATTAGAAAGAGTTGAGGTAGGAAAATGCTATTTTCCATCAAAAGTATTGCTATAGCTTATATATAAAATGTTCCCAAAGGCCCCTAAGGTAAAGGCTTTGCTCCCAGCCTGTGGCACTACTGGGAGCTAGTAGAACCTTTCAGAGGGGGCGCCTAGTAGAAGGGCAATGGGTCTTTGGAGGACAAACCTAGAAAGGAAAAGAGGTTTCTGGCCCATCCTCTTATTGTTTCTTTGCATCCTGGCTTCCATGAGGTAACCAGTTTCCTCAACCAAATGCTAATGTTTTGGAAGTAAGTTTCTGTGTCCTTCTCCCTAGTCTGTCTGAGTTTGGAAGCTCAGCTGAGGCCTGTCCATCATGGGTGACCCTGCTCGTGTCTGTAATACCAATGGCATAGCTTTCAGCATCACAGCAAAATGCAAGTCCCCACAGTAAGGCAAACTGACAGACAAGTGAGAGTCTGACTGGGTAGCAAGGGAGAAGTCACTTGTCTAGATGGATTGGGGGACTGAATCTGAGGGATCACTTTTGCAGCTACTTCTAGTATTTTTTCATCTCCATTTCTAACTCTACATTTAGTGGCAACTGATACCTGCAAGTTCTAAGCTTTTCTAGGGTTTAATAAGTCATCAATAGGTCTCTTCTTTTGACTTTCTCCCCTAAGGTTTTCTGTATTCTCATGGTATTAAATCACTAACCACTTGTCCATTTGTTTTTTTTGTTTGTTTGTTTTTTTTTTGCTTGTCTTATATAATTGTTTACATTATCAAAAGTTGTTGTCTTGCTTGTTCTCTACATCTTTGGGAGTTTCTAATCTTTTGTCTATTCACTTACAAATCTGAAAAACCAATCTCTAATGACTCAAGATGGGACTGGGCTTTACCTCAGTTGGTAGAGTGCTGCTCTATGTGCTCTGAGGCCCTAGATTTGATCCCCAGCAAGCAAAAGTGGGAGAAGGACCTGGAAGCCCACTCCTGAAACAATGAGCCATTGAAAGCCCTCTAACCAGCATAGAAGCACTGTGCACTGTGCACAGAGGCACTGGGCAGGGCCCAGTGTCAGATAGTATTTCATTCTGTTGTACACAGGGTCCTATGAGTCAAAGTCAATGTGACAGCAGCTAATAACAACAACACAATTACTCAAAAAGAGACAGTTATGCTGATTATGAAAGAGTCATCTTATGCTTTGTGTCCTCTCCTACCACTGATAACAAAGTCATTCTGCCCTCCTAGACTCACAGGAATTATATCAATCCAGCATATTCAAGAGATACTGCGAAAGTCATTCATTTCTCTCATTGGGATGTGAGCACTAAATCTGATAATGCACATATAGTGACAATATTTAACATATTGTATATAGCTCACTGAATGTTACAGAAATTATCCTTATAATTATCAGTATAGTTATTGTTATTATCATTAACTGCATGATAACAGAAATTTTGGATTTAATCTTATATCTCTTTGTAAAATGACTTGTTATTAGACATTCACTGTCTTATTATTTCTCAACTTTGACATTGTCATGTGAGAGCAGCAATGCACAACTCAAAGACATATGTACATGGCTATTTTCCAAATAAAACTTTATTTACAAAATCAGGCACTTACAAATTTGGTTAGAAAGTTGTAGCTTACCGACTCTACATAAGAAAAATGTCTTATTGTTAAAAATATTAATTGGGTGAATTAACATTACTCCTATATAACAAATAACTCAAAATTCTCAGTGAATTAACACAATCAACGAGTATTTCTTACACATAGTCTGGTGGGCAACTTTCCAGTGCTGACTTGGGGATTCCATCTACTTCTATCTTGGGTCAATTCCATATTCTAGAATTCCTTAGAATTCATTGTTAGTTCATTTGTGCCTATCCAGTCCTTGAATGTAAACAGAGACTGAGAAAGTTCATATGAGATGTGTCATGCCCAGGCCACATTTGAACCCATATTTAATTGGCCAGACAACTACCATAGAGGCTGAGAAGTATAATAACTTCCTGTAAAAGTTCCTAGTAAAGAAATGAGAATTGATGGGCATCGAGCCAATTTCTACTGAAATATAGACTGACAAGTTAAAAAATAAACCATTCATCAAAACTTGACAGTCATATTTTTCCTCCAAAAAATCTGAGTTGTCCTCAGGGAAGGTTACATAATTTGTTGGACCCAGTACAAAATGCAAAGGTGAGTCCTCTTGAACAAAAATCTAGTAATATATTCTGTGCTTCTTCCTATACACTCCACAAACCATGGTCCTTCCTTCATTTGCTAATTAATCTCACATTCCCTTGGTCATGTGGATACTAACAAGAAAAATGCACACATTCACCTAGGGTCAGTTGATAACTCAGCATAAGTAGCATAGTCTGGACCTCAATTCATTTTATGTCTATACCAGAGCTGCCCCAACTACTCCCAGGGTGGAGGGGTCCATGGCTCAGACATCATGTAGGATGCAAAACTGCTTGTGAACCAAGGTTCTAAGTTTCTGCCATATGCTCTATTGTCATCAGATTTACATATAAAATAGAAATTCAAATATAAATTCAGTATGAAATTTAAGATGGTAACTACAGAACAGAGAATGCCCCTATTTGAGGGTGGAATCCTATGTGACCTAGTAGTTACACCCCTAGAATCATCCCTGCCTTCCTTTAGCTTTATCACTTGCTGAGGGGGGGGGAACCTAGAAATCTCTGCTTTAATTTGTAAGGAGTCAAACCCTTGGTGGTACACCAGAACCTTTCTGCATGCTCGTGTCTAGCTCTTTCCAACACTTTTCTGCAGAAGAGACATTAATGTTACACTCCTACAGATATTGGGCAAAGACTGACCTGATCTTCAAGGAGACAATCCTTAGCTCTGAATTATCTAAATTTTTGCCAGTTAAGGAAACATAATGAAAGTCTTCCAACATTAAATCATTCTTCAATTTTTTATATGCCACATTTTATTTCCATTTTAAAAGTTGTAAAGGTGAATTTTAAAACGTTAGTCATCCTTTAATTATTTGTTCTGTACTATTAATATTGTGAAAGGCAATGTAGACACAAGAAAAAGAGTTCTGACTCATTTTCAATCTTAATTCCTGAATTATCAGCATTATGGCCTTTGGCAAGTTGCCAACCATCCATGAGTCTCTGTTTCATCATCTATAAAATGGGTTTGATAGAATCCACCTCACATTATTGAAGATGACAGAGAGATAACATATGTATAAAATCTGGCACACAGCAAGCATTCAAAACATGAAAGCCAATTATTAGTATACAATGGTGACAATGCTAGTCATTATCATCGGGAGGTAGAGTGAAATCTTCAAACATAATCACTAAGATATGCAATTTATGAATTTAGAGGAATAATAAGTTCTGAACAAAAATTGCAGTTGCAGGTTGTAGTAGCTTCTGAATTGGACATACTTGCAAGAGAATATTTCTAGGCTATTCATGAGTCTGCTGGCTCAAAACGTGGACTGTTTTCTATAGTGGGGGAAGGACACAATTTAAATATATGGCTATTTGGTTGGCTTAGGAATTTAAAATGGTGTAATTATTTATGAAATGTGGATGGAAGTAAATAATGTGTGGTATGTATCCATAGACAATAATAAGATCAGGAAATGTGAGTAGTTTCAGAATATTGCCTTTAGTGCCGCTATTCAGCCAGCATTAGTTATGTGCTATATGCTCAATGGGGAGGAGGAAGCATCCTCATAAAATAAACATTTGTCTGCAAATTTTCCAGTTGAAGGAAAGACTGGTTCTTAGTACTGCTATCTCCACAGTACATGATGATTGGATATTAGTGAATCACACAGCCTGGGTCAGCCTGAAATTGTCCTATAATGAAATTGAAATATAATAGGAAGTTGTGCTATTTTTGTATTTCCAAATAAGGAGGCCTATCATACAGCAATGCTTCTATGCTAAAAAATGACCCTCAAAATAAGAAAATGATACAAGACAATTTAAGTAGAGATTAAAAGAGGCAAGAAGACAGTCTTGTTTCTGCCTCATACAAGCATATTCTTGCTATAGAAAGACCTCTGTGGTTACCAGTTATAAGAAAGGATTAAACAAATCAGCTCTCTTTCAACTTTATCTTATACATCATTTTAAATATGGAAGCCCTGCTTATATCATCAGGCTGATTTTATTTTTGACTTCAGAAATATTTTACTATTCTTACAGAGTCATGTGTAAAAATACAGGAATCCACTCAGATCTATAATGTTCTAGCAGACTTCTGGAATTTCATTTAAATTCAGAAGATTGGAAAGAATAAAATTTATAGATCTCTTATATTATTACATGTGCCTGCAGTCATACCACTGTGGCATCCGATCCTGTCAGATGTTGGAAGCTAAGCAGGGTTGGGCCTGGTTAGTACTTGGATGGGAGATAGCCTAGGAACACCAGGTGCTATAGGCTTGGGAGAAAGACCTGGCAACTCACTCCCAAAAATCAATCAGCCATTGAAAACCCTATGAATAGCAGAGAAGCAGGACAATAGTGTTTTATATGTTGTACATAAAGTCACTATGAGTTGGATACCAACCTGAGGGCACCCAACAACAACAACAATGTATTATTACATGTTGTTGTTGTTAGGTGCCATTGAGTCATGTCTGACTCATAGTGACCCTTATAGGGTTTTCACTGGCTGTTTCAGGATTGCCTTGGGAGTGGATTGCTACATCCTTCTCCAATTTTTGTGGTGCTGGGAATCGAACTCAGAACCTCAGAGTCTGCAGAGTAGTGCTCTACCAATTGAGCTAAATTCCAGCCCCTATCATTACATAATATATTTATATTTGACTTGTTGTTGTTGTTGTTGTTAGGTGCCGTCGAGTCGGTATCCAACTCATAGCGACCCTCTGTACAACAGGGGAAACACTAGTGTCAGTGCTTCTCTGCTGTTCATAGGGTTTTCAATGGCAGATTGATTTTTGGGAGGGGGTTGCCAGGTCCTTCTCCCAAGCCTACAGCTTCTGGTGTTCCCAGGCGGTCTCCCATCCAGGTACTAACCAGGCCCAACCCTGCTTAGCTTCCGAGATCTGACGGGATCGGATGCCACAGGGCTATACCTGCAGGCTATATTTGACTACTCAGTCTATATGCTTGTCTTATATTATCTCTAGAAAAATGTCTGATTAGTCAGTTGGCCCATCGCTGTGGCAGAGAAACTGACTAAAGCAAACATATGTAAGGAGAGATTTATTAGGGGCTCACAGTTATAGGAACAGTCCACAATGGCAGCAGAGCAGGCATGGTGGAAGCAGGGTCCGTAGCAGGTGACTTTATTTCTTCATGACCAGAAACCAGAGAGCAGCTGGAACCTGGGCTCTGAATAAAAACCTCAGAAGGCCCACCCTCAGGGAGTCACTTTCACAAAGCTAGAATCCTACCTTCCAAAGTTCCCATAGCCTCAACAATCAGCACCATCAGTGGGGACCCAAAGTTCCATCACATGACTTTTGGGAGACATTTAGATCCAAATCATAACAGTGTCTAGACCTCTGTGGTTGCTCAGCAAAAGACAGTTATATTTAACTTTCCATTAACAGACCATTATATTTAAAGTGTGTACACCAAAGTTATATTTTGTAAATTTCAGAAATCCATCCCTAAGGCTGTATTAATTACTTATGGTTACTATAACAAATTATCATAACCTTAGTAGTTTAAAACCACACAAATTTATTATCTTACAGTTTTGGAGGTTAGAAGTCTAGAAGTGGATTCATTTGAAGACTTTGAGGAATTGAGGAGAATATTCTCCAAATTCTCGAGGCTATCTGCATTTTTGACTTATTACTTCTTCATCTTCAAAGACAGCAGTGCAACACCATCTCTCTTCTCTCATGTCCAGCCTCCCTCTGATAGTAACACTTATTATATGACACACTCCCAGATTATCCAAGATAATCTCCCTATCACATGATCCATAGCTAAATCACATCTTCAAAGACTTTTACAACATAGAGTAGCATCCTCACAAGTTTCAAGGATTAGAACAGATGCATCTTTGGCAGGTGTGGTCTCATATGTAAGTACTTCTGTTGATTTTACATATCAACTTATAAACAAATGAAAACCTCTTCTGTGTTTTCAGCATATAAATAACTCTCCCTTCAGTTGCTGAATCTCTCTGTAGTTCCCTTTCTTTATCTCTTTTCTCATTCACACGGTAGTGTTGTTGTTGTTAGGTGCCCTCGAGTTGTGGAGTCGGTATCCGACTCATAGTGACCCTTATAGGGTTTTCAATGGCTGACTGTTTTGGGATTGCCTCGGGAGTGGATTGCCAGGCACTTCTCCCATTTTTGTGGTGCTGGGAATCAAACTTGGGACCTCAGAGACTGCAGAAAGGGTGCTCTACCAACTGAGCTAACTCCCAGCCCATAGTCTAGAGTAAGGTGAGCTTAATTCAATATAGGTAGCGTCTTTATAAGAGGAGGAATAAGACAGAGAGGAGTCAGACATGGGAAGACATACACACACACACACACACACACACACACACACATATATATATATAGAGAGAGAGAGAGAGAAAATGTCAAGTGGTAGTAGAGGCAGAAATTTAAGTGATCCAGATACAAGTCTGGAATCAAGTCAAACAATGCTAAGGTTTGAAAGCCACCTAGGAACAGGCAAGGAAGGATTCTCCTCTGGAGGTTTCAGAGAGACTATGCCTCTGGTGACACCATGATTTTGGACCTCTAATCTCCAAAAATGTGAAAAAAAATGGTTTTTGTTGTTTTAAGCCATCTAGTATAGCATTTTTTTTAGGGCAAAACCCAAAAAACTAAAATACCACCCACAATTCCAAATTAAGGATCCTGGAAATGAGTCATGATATGTATCCCTATCATCCATGCCCTTAATTTTCCAAGATATAATCAATCACTAAATCTTTTGTTTTTAAATTTTTGTTCTTGAATATCACTCAAAACTATTTACTTCAGGCCTAGATAGACTATTGATGCTATCTCCATACAGATGTCCTAATCTTATAGGCATTTTCCAATCCAACTTTTCATCACAGTCAGGATAATCTTTTCAAATACATAAATCTAGTCTTCTCTGCTAAGAATAGTACAATGCTTTTATAATGCCTTAAGGATAGGCTGGGCATGGTGGGACATGCCTGTAATCCCAGTGGCTTGGGAGGCAGAGATAGGAGGATCACAAGTTCGAGACCAGAGGCAGTCTGCATAATTTAGCGAGACCCGGTCTCAAAAAGTAAAAAAATAAAAAAATAAAAGGGCTGGGGGTGCAACTCAGTGGTCCAGCACTTGCAAAGCATGCAAGTGCAAGACCCTGGGTTCAACCCCCAGAACCGCAAAA
>VMDO01015451.1:0-51123 GCA_007922755.1 Pedetes capensis
AAGCTAAGTTGATTGTAAACTTTATGACTGTTACAAAGTCCATTGCACTGCAGTTACCTTTGTGAGCTATTTTTAGTATCTCCTTGAGTCGCTATATAAGCATGAGTATAGAGAATAAAGTTTAGCTCAAGACCATCAGTCTTGGCCTCTTCGTCTCCTTCATCCTCGGCTCTCCCCTTCCCATGCTGGGCCCCGACACTGCCCATTCTATAGCCATGGTGGCAGGACAAGGCCTCCTGGAGACACGTCAGGGTTTTGTATCAATGTCGCACTCATCAGGTCCTGGCCACTGCCAGACCAGAGGAATCAGCTGTACCACACTCCTGAAAAGCTTAAAGGCAATACTCTCACCAATAAAAGCATAAACTTTTTTCTACAATTTCTTCTAATTCACACAGCCTAGTCTCACATTTGTTGTTATTGTTAGGTGCCATTGAGCCGGGCTCGACCCATAGCAACCCTCATAGTGTTTTCAACAGCTGATTGTTTCAGGATTGCTTCAGGAGTAGATTGCCACATCCTTCTCCCAAAGTCTCCCATTGCTGTGGTGTTGTTAGGTGTCGCTGAGTCTGTGTTTAACTCATAGCAACCCTAAGTACAACAAGCGAAACACCAGTCAGTGCTTCTCAGCTATTCATAGAGTTTTTAATGGCTGATTGATTTTTGGGAGTGGGTTGCCAGGTCCTTCTCCCAAGCCTACAGCACCTGGTGTTCCCAGGTGCTCTCCCATAAAAGTAATAACCAGGCCCCACCCTGCTTAGCTTCAGAGATCTGATGGGATCGGATGCCACAGGGCTACAGCTGCAGACATGAAGTCTCCCATAAGGGGAATATATTCCTTCTATTGAAATAGTTCTGCTTTTTGTAAAATTATAAACTCCATCTGTATTTTGCTAGAGAAGCATATTGCCTCTTGTTTAGACTCACTGCCGTTTCCTATGGTATCTACCTTAGGTAAGCGTGCCCAGATCTAAACCTCTTGTGATGAATGTACTGCCCCATGACCTCCAAATTCCTCCCCTGATTTGCTATGGAGGTGGGGCTCTGCTATTGGTTTGGCCTGCTGCTTCTTTGTTGGTAATAACTGTCAATGGAGGAAGTGAAGAGTAGGAAAAGAGAAATGAGATACAATGGAGATTACAAAATAGTAGTAATCATTTCACAGGGCCTTAAGGCAGATAAAGAAAATTGAGTCAAATCATATCGGAACCTTGAGCTCTGTGCGCCTGTTTGGTAGAAAGCAGGAGGCTGTCTGTAATTGAAAGGCTCTGCCGGCTGTAGTGTTCTGATGGGTTCTAATACACTTTGACACGGCTGCGTTCTGAGGAGTTGAAGGCATGGGTACGCCTGTGCCCTGGAAAGAGAATGGGGATAACGAGTACATCTAGCGTGCATGGAGGTTGTTCTTGCTCCACAGAGCCAATTAGATAACATAAATCACCCAAAGCTGTTTCCACAGAGATAAGTCACGTAGTCTCTGAATCCTAATCTGTGACTACATTTGGGAGCTGGGATCTAAGAACAATCAGTGGCTTAGCCTTTGGATTAAGCAAAGAAACAGCAAACTTCCACGAAGGTCTGGGACTAGGGTGATCCAAAAGAGGTGCCCACAATCATCATTCAAAGAGATGGTGCGAGAGTGAGAGGCAGAGGGTGGGCACTCCTTAGCTCTTGCTCCCTAGGTAACTCACTTGCCTCTCTGATCTCAATTCTGCTTTCAAATTTGTGGTCAACGACTGGATTTGTTAAATAAGCCTCAGTTTCTTCTTTATTTCATATGTTGACATTAATTCTGTAATATTTTTAAATGGCAAGACTTATACATACTTTGTGTCAAGGGACAATCAGACCCTTGACAAGGACAATGAAAGAAATGAATATTTATTGAGCATCTACTAGGTCAGGCACCATTTGTTCACTGGCCTGGCTGCTATTGCCTACTCTCTACTTTTGTCAACATTATAGGCTGAAAAAGTCAAATACTTTCCCAGACATCTTTGCAGAAAATTGTTACAGTATGACAGATTTTGGCAATCTGCTAATAGCTCTTAGCATAAGCCTGCCAGATTTAGGAGACAAAATACAGGACACTTGGTTGAATTTGACCTTAAGACAAACAATGGATATTTAGTATTGTTGTTGTTAGGTGCCCTCCCGTTTGTATCCAACTCACAGCAACCCTACATACCACAGGCGAAACACTGTTGTCAGTGCTTCTCTGCTGTTCATACATAGGGTTTTCAATGGCAGATTGATTTTTGGGAGTGGGTTGCTGGGTCCTCCCAAGCCTACAGCACCTGCTGTTCCCAGGTACTCTCCCATAAAAGTAATAATCAGGCCTGACTCTGCTTTGCTTCTGAGATCTGACGGGATCGCACACCACAGTGCTATGGCTTGCAGGCATGTTTAGTATGTCTAAATTGAGTCAGACCAACTTAGTGGCATGAACAACAGCAACAAATATCGCATAGGAAATATTTTTCCTAAAAACTTATTATTTTTCTGACATTTCAATTTACCTGCATGTCTTGTATTTCATTCGTCAGCCCTGTCCACGCATGTGTATTTTTTGCTTGGCGTGTAGCTCACTATATCACCTCCCCTTCCTGTGCTAAAATCAAAGTTCAGTTGGTATTCTGTATCCATGGCATTCCATACCCTCAGATTCAACCCGCCCCAGGATGAAAATATTTGCAAAAAGAAAATTTTGTCTAGCCAGGTGCCATAGCGCATGCCTGCAATCACATCAGTTTGGGTGACTGAGACAGGAAGATTCCAGGTTTGAGGCTAGAGGTAGCCTGTGCAATTTAGCATGAACATGACTTAAAATAAAAAATACAAGTGCTGAGGATATGGTTCAGCAGATGGGCACTTGCCTGGCATATGTAAGGCCCTGTGCTCAACCACTCAGGACTGCAAAAAATGACTAAGCAAATAAAGATATCTTGTTGTTGTTGTTGTTGTTAGGTGTCGTCGAGTCAGTATCCAACTCATAGCGACCCTCTGTACAACAGGGGAAACACTATTGTCAGTGCTTCTCTGCTGTTCATAGGGTTTTCAATGGCAGATTGATTTTTGGGAGGGGATTGCCAGGTCCTTCTCCCAAGCCTACAGTTTCTGGTGTTCCCAGGCAGTCTCCCATCCAGGTACTATCCAGGCCCGACCCTGCTTAGCTTCCGAGATCTGACAGGATCGGATGCCACAGGGCTACGGCTGCAGGCCAAAATAAAGATATAAACAACATAAATTGTGTCTATACTGAACAAATAGTAAACATTGTCTTATCATTATTCCCCAAACAGCGCAGTATAACAACTGTTTGCATAGCATTTACACTGTATTAGGTATTTTGAGTAATCAAGAAATAGTTTTAAAACACACAGCAAGATGTGTATAGCTTATCTGTAAACAGGAACACCATTTTCTCTATGGGATCTGAGCATCCATGGATTCTGGGATTCCTGACATCTTAGGACAGGTGCCCCGTGGGTACCAAGAAATGAATGCTATGCCAAATGAGAACTCAGCCATCAGGAAGCCCCTGACTAACTGTGAACTAACTTTCACACACAGGCTCGTGATGCTAATGCAGGTGATCTTACACTGGGTCTGCCTGGTTCCTGACCTCGTTGAACGAGGGAAGAAACACTCTTCTGCCCTGCTGGACTCCCCAACCCTCACCTCTTGAACCGCAGTGACTAATCCTGCTCTGGCATCTCCAGGTTGCCTGGAATCAGGTACAAATTCTGGTTTTAGGCAAGAGATATGAGGCAGCTCATGAAATTGGCAGTGGGCAGCTTCCAGTGTGCCAAGAACCCAATCGCATGGTTTTCCTTGTTCCCCAGAAAGCAGGCTCAGGCTCTCAGCCCAAAATTCCCTAGGAAACTGGTCCCCCAAGGTAGCTCATTGCCTTTGCCTATATCTCCTGCCTGTACTGCAATGCTGATTTCCAGCCTCCTGGGAGATTTGTGATGTGCTCCACTCAATCTTCTCCAGAAGGACATGGCTGCTGTTGTCTCCCTACTTATTTTCACTTTCTGTGCCTCAAATTAATCATCATGTGGGGAATCTACTTTCTAGACTGGTGTCTGTGTGACTTATTCCTGAGCTTCCAAATGTGGCCTCTGTCCTGACCGTGATCTTTGGGTCTTCTTGGATTCCTAGGTTGTTTCTGTCTCCTCTTCTGCTTGGAATTGCATTCCTCTCATGACAAGCAGATACTCACTTCCTAACTTTGCCTGGAACATGTTCTACTTTTGGTAAAGCTTAGGATTTGCTTTTCTTCCCTCGGGCAGTCTAAGATCAAACATTTTTCTTTAGCTGGTATATAGCTAGGTTGTTTTTCTAAAACAATCCCCAAAGCCAAGGAAGTGCAAGTTCGACTTTCTACATACTAAATGAGAAAATTGTTTATTCAACCTTATTTTGGGGGTCACCGTGCATTGAAATAACAGTGACCTCAATGCCTTACAATAGAAAGAGTTTCTACTTCCTTACAGAAACATTATTGAATTTGTCATTTCTAAGAGAAGAGGACTATTCAGAGTGGAAGGAATAAAAATTCTTTAATTTCATTTATTAAAAAAATTATATCAAACCATTGACTCACCTAGGCTCTTTTCAGTTTCCATTTGAGGTCATCTCTTCTTATCATTTTGTGTGGCCTTTGTGGAATCAAGTTTACAGTCTTCCTTTTCATAATTGGGTGTATGACACTCAAGAGGAGCCTGGTGGTGGGAAACCATTGTCTCCTTTGTTCATGACCTGGTGTCCCTGTGTGTCCCTGTTTGTAAATATACAGAAGCAGGCAACAAACAAGTCAAGTTGAAGGCTTTGGAAAATGCTTTCTTGATTTCCTCTCATTTCCCAGCATAGCAATTGGTGGTGCCATTTTCAACGTAAATGAGTTTTGATTCTAGAAAAAGTATCTTTGTACCATCTTTACCCAAGCACTATTTTCCCTTAGTAGAAAATTTAAAGATTTACTCTCCTGGTTGTTAACTAAGCTCTTTCATCTAATCATAAGGTTTTTGTATTCAGTGTGCTTTCCCTGTGGATTTAAGTCAAAGCACTGGGAACTCAAGATGGGCATATACTCTGAAATACACTGTTTTCACAAAGAACAGTGATTCATCTTTGAGAAGAGCCAGAGATTCTGAATTTCCCCTTTATCGTAAAGTCCCGAATAAGATTTTTATTCTAAAGAAAATTATAATATTGCTACCAATAAAAGGATAAAGCTTACTAATTTTTAATTTCCTTAGCATTTTCTCTCTAAATGAGGAACAGATTGTGGAAGGGAAAATTTGATAATCATGGTTGCTAGCTGCTTTGTTAGCACAATCTATTCCTGAGATTTTATGAGATCTGGCTTACAAAGCATTGGTTGATAAATGATTCAATATTTAACCATGATTTACCTGCACCATGTGGAAGAAAATTATGCTCATGCAGCTGAAATCACCAGAACAGAGATTTTTACTTCTCATAGAATGTGTCAACATAGTGTTGAGTGTGAATCAGTCACTTGGGATATAAAGTGCTCCTCTTTGTAGGCTACGGGATTGCATCTCAATACAAACGGCTGGTAGAAGTAAACAAAGTGAGCTCAGTGGGCTGCCTGGTGACAGGTGATGATAAAGATCAGCAAGCAGGGATGGAGGGGCTCCCCTGCTAGTCTAGATGTCAAAGAGGTAGATTTTAAATTCAGTGAGAGGCATGATCCTGAAAAACAGGGAAGCATTCAGACTACGTGGAAATTGATACGGCTCCGTGAAAGGTGAGATGAGAACCAGCTTTTCCCCTTTAAAGGAATGACTCAGGAAGGGCGCATGACACCTGGGCTCCTCCCTCAGGCCTCATTACCTATATATTCATTTGAAAATTTTCTTCACTTACATTGATAAGGCAGTCTGTTACAGGCTAGGAGGTTTCCTTCTGAGGCTACCTGTACAAGCACTGGAAAGGAGTTTTCGACTTGAATTAGCACAGAGAATTAGCAGACTAATGTAATATTTACATCTCTGAATCCGGTGTGCTAGACCAAGCAGACCTGTGCAAGTAAAGATGGTAAGTTTCACACAGAGTTTGGGTAGGGTAGTAGTTTTTCTTTACTAGAGAATGAGTTCTATATGTGCAGGATTGCTGGCCTATGCCTCCTACCACACAGGGCCAAAGTAGGCTTTCAATAAGTATATTTGTATGAGTGCATGTGTTTGTATGTATATATGCATGTCTGTATACATGGCCTGGCTCATTAGACAATAGGAAATCTCAGAAGCAGTATGGATTCTGGAAGGCAACTAAGCTAACCACCCACCAACACTTCTGTAACAGTATGGATTTTGGATGAGAGGTATCTTGAGCAGAAAAATGGTAAAATGGGAAAGTAGTTGCTGGCCCTTCTGTAGAGCAAGCAAGGAAGAAGGCCCAGGGTCCAATTTCCATTCTCATTATATTAATCCTAACCTTCTGGACAATCTGCCTGGGCCAGTATTCAGAGTTAAGGCCAAGCTACTATCTTGTGTGTTATTAGCCTGGTGTATCCATAGCCAAAAGCAAAATTTGACATTGCTTTATCACTTTCCTATAAATTCCCATCGAGTTAACCAGATTTGCAGTCCAACCAATAAATGCACCATACTCTGGTCTTTCTCAAGGCTCAAGGCATTTTACTTGGTGTCCAGGGCAAGAATTAAAATGAGATTTCAAGCCCCTTAAGCTGATTCTGGGTTGTGCAGTTTAGCTGACAAATGACATTATTTTTGTGTAAAATCCAGCAAGTGCCAAAGTCCTTATCCCCCAAATCTGATGGCTTTGGATTTATATAAAGGGCTGAGTTTCCTAAAGGTAATATAAGCAATACCACCCAAAATGTTAGGTTGCTATTGTCTCAAGCCTATTTGGGGCAATTTTTCTTAAACTTTGTGAGGTGGCAGACAGCTTGAAAATCATAGTGTTCTTTTCCTAAGACTATGAAATATGGATGTATTTAATTCCAGCATTTGAACTAGCAACAATTTTACTAGCAGAAAATGACTATATTATAGGTATGCAACATAAAGTCACAACACATATGCATACAAAAGACAAGTTCTGGAAGGAGGCATGATCAGGTGGCTGTTTCTGAGTTTTGCCATTAATATTCATGGGCTGCTTGTTGTCTGTCTCATAGGCAAGCCACAGAAACTACCAAAGCTTTCTGAAAAAATTTATGGGAGGGAAATTTAAAATCAAAAACATTCTATCCATTAAATTATTATTTCCTCTAAATTGGCAAGACTGCCATGACTCGATTTCAGCAATGAAAATTCTTGGATCAATGTGTGGATTGTCTGTGCTCTTTGATGAAGGAGTTTGAAAAGTACAAATGAGAACCAGTGTGATGCAGTATCAAATTTTGAAATTTAGGGTCAGACAGGAGGACTTCCGTTTTAAAATGGCCGGTTCAAGGCAGCCTCCATGTGATGTGGTAAAATGTGTTAGGTTAGGGAGGAGTGGAGTCTTTTCCAAGGAAAGGTCTGGAGATAGCACAGAAGCCGCAGAGGAGATTGTGAGATGACCACAGATCGCAGAATGGAGCTGAACGGCTGAGCAGGACACATCTCCAGCCTGACTTCCTGTGGGGGAGGGGAAACAGACCTGTCATCCAGCACCCACTGTCCTTGAAGCCCTTCAACTCATCCAGGGATTTGGTGAGACAGTGACTTTTCCTGACTGGGGGCGCTCAACCTGGGTGAAGTGACTCGATTTTTCACGCTCCCTGTCTCAAGGGCCATGCCTGTCCTCATCTTGAGAGGGAACATATTGTGTGAGACTGAGCTACCCCAGGGGTCTAAAAACAAAGAGTTATCTATCACCTGTGGAAAATCTGGGCCTACCAAAACCCCTTCAAGAAACATATCTCACTGACAAGGACAATCGCAGACTGAAAATGTAACTATGAAATTGGTGTACTAAGCCAGTGGAAGCCAAAGAAATGAGGAATAGCCCTCCTTACATCAGGCAAAGTAGACTTCAAGTTGAAACAAGACAAAGAAGGCCACTACACATTAATAAAGGGAGCACTCAATCAATAACATATACCAGTTTTAAATATATATGCACTGAACATTAGTGAACCCAACTTAATTAAAAAAAATACTACTGGACTTCAAAGGCTAGATAGGACCAGATACAATAATAGTGGGTGACTTCAGTACCTCCTCTCATCAACAGATATAACATCTGACAAAAAATCAACAAAGAAACTTGAGAGTTAAACACTATAATAGATCAGATGGACTTAGCAGACATATACAGAATATTCCACCCCAAAGCTACTAAATGCATATTCTTCTCAGTGGCCCATGGAACTTTCTCTAAAATAGAACACATTTTAGGCTATAAATCAAATCTTAACAAATAGATAAAAATCCAAATAATGTTGTATACCTTATCACACCATAATGGAGTAAAAATAGACATCAAACGCAAGAGAAATTACAGAAAGTATACAAATACAGTACTCGCTTTGGTAGCACATATACTAAAACTGGAATGATACAGAGAAGATTAGCATGCCCTCTGTGCAAGGATAACACACAAATTCATGAAGTGTTCCATATTTTTACCTGCAGCTCTACCACTGTGGCATCAGATCCCATCAGATTTTGGAAGCTAAGCAGTGTTGGGTCTGGTTAGTACTTGGATGGGAGACCACCTGGGAACAACACCAGGTGCTGTAGGCTTGGGAGAAGGGCTTACAAACCCACACCTAAAAAACCGATCAGCCACTGAAAACCCTATGCATAGCAGAGAAGCAATGACTGTATGTAGGGTCTCTATGAGTCAGACACTGACTCGACAGCACCTAACAACAACATACAAATATATGGAGAATGAACAATACACTCTGAAATGATCAATGAGTACTTGAAGAAATCATAGAGGAAATTAAAAAATTCTTAGCATCAAATGAAAATGAAAACAAGAACTGTAAGAACCTTAGGGATACAGCAAAGGCAGGTCTAAGAGGGAGGTTTATAGTTCTGAGTGCATAAATTAAAAAATCAGATCAGGCTCAAACAAATAACTTAATGATGCATTTCAAGCTCTTACAAAAGGAAGAATAAACAAAACCCCAAATCATTAGAGGGAAAGAAATAATAAAGATGAGAGCAGAAATTAATGCAACAGAGACTAAAAAGAAATAATAATAATAATAAAATAACAATAAAATGAATTGAAGGAAAGAGCTGGCTCTCTGAAAAGGGAAGTAAAATCAACAAACCCTTAGCCAAGCTAACCAAACCAAGGGAAAGAGAAAGAAGATTCAAATTAAGGAATTAGAGATGAAAAGGGGAACATTACAAAAGATACCAATGAAATCCAGAGAATCATTAAGAAGTACTTTGAAAAATTATATTCCCCAAACCTGGAAAACTTAGGGGAGATGGATAAATTCCTAGACACATATGACCTACCAAAATTAAGACAAGAGGATATAAACAACTAAAGCAGGCCTATAACAAGCAACAAGATAAAGCAGTAATAGTCTCCTGACAAAGAAAAGCCCAGGACCTGATGGATTCCCTGCTGAATTCCATAAGACCTTTCAAGAAGAATTAACAATAATGCTCTTCAAATTATTCCATAAAATATAAATGGAAGGAACACTACCACATTCATTCTATGAAGCCAGAATTACCCTAATACCAAAATCAGATGAGGACACATCAAAAAAGAAGCGCTACAGACAAATTTCCCTGATGAATCTAGATATAAAAATTCTTAGTAAAATACTTGAAAATTGACTTCAACAATACTTTTAAAAGACCATACACTATGATCAAGTTAGTTTCATTCCACAGATGCAACACTGGTTCAACATATCCAAGATAACAAATGTAAATAAATGCATATAAAAAGACTTGAAGACAGACATCACTAGATCCTATCTGTAGGAGCAAAGAAGTCCAACATCCTTTTATTATAAAAGCCTTGAAGAAACTAGAAATTGAAGGAACATACCTGGACATAATAAACGCAATATATGAAAAACTTACAACCAAAATTATGCTAAATGGGGAAACACTGAAAACATTTCCCTTGAAGTCAGGTACAAGACAAGGGTGTCCACTATCCCCACTGCTGTTAAATGTAGTGACCCTTTACAATGTGGTGCTGGGAAAACAATATCCTCAGGTAAAAGACTGAAACCAGATTCTTCTTTCTTACTTTATACAAAAAGTAGTTCAAAATGGATCAAAGACCTTAATGTAAAACCTGAAACTCGAAACTTCTAGAGGAAAACATAAAGGACACACTTTAAGACATAGGCATAGACAAGGATCTTCTGAATAGGATCCCAATAGTTCAGGGAATAATATCATGCAATTAAAAATTAAAGGAGTTGCATGAAATTAAAAAGCTTTTGCACAGCAAACGACACAATTATCAGAGTGAAGAGACAGCTTACAGAATGGGAGAAAATCTTTGGCAAATATACATCAGACAGGGCATTGAAATCAAGAATATATAAAGAGCTCAAAAAATTAAAGACCAAAAAAGCAAAGTATCCAATCAAAAAATGGACAAAAGAACTGAATAAAGGCTTCCAAAAAAGAATAAATGCAAAAGGCCAACAATCATATGAAAAAATGTTCAACATGAGGGAAATGTAAATCAAAACTACATTGAGATGCTATCTCACCCCATTCAGAATGGCTGCCATCAACATAACAAACAACAGGTACTGGTGAGGATGAGGGGAGAAAGAAATCCTACTACCCTACTGGTGGGAATGCAGGTTAGTGCAGCCACCATGGAAATCAGTATTGAGGCTCCTTTAAAAAACTAAAATGGAACTACCACATGACCTGGCAATACCACTCCTAGGTATACATCTGAAGGTTGTAAGTCGAGATACTACTGAGATACCAGCTCATCCATGTTTATTGTGGTGTTATTCATAATAGCCAGGATAGGACTCAAGATAGCTGTCCATCAACAGACAAGTGGATAAGAAATTTGTGATATATATATATATATATATATATATATATATATATATATATGTATATATATCATAGAGTTTTACTCAGCTGTGAAGAAGAACAAAATCATGGCATTTGCTGGAAAATGGATGGAAATAAAGATCATAGTGAAATAAGCCAGACCTAGAAAGGGAAACATTGCATATTTTTCTCTTATATGTGAATAGTATACTTCAATATATATTCAAGATAGATAGATAGGTAGATAGACCCACAATTAAAACATCCATGCAGAAGGGGGACCATTGGTGGGGAGGGAGAAGTTAGGGGGTTATGAGACGGTATTTAGGGAGATAAAATTGAAATGCAAAATGAAATGAATGCATGAAAATGTCATAATGAGACCCATTAAATTGTACACTAAAAATTACTAATAAGATTACAAGGAAAAAATAAAAGAAGTTTAAGGCCAAACACATCTGAACTTGAGTATTGGATCTCTCAGTTGCTAGCTGTGTGACATAGGGATTTCATTTAGGTTTTTTGTTTGTTTATTTTTGCTTTTTTGGCCATACTTTCCTCCTTGGTGAAATGGTTAAAATAGTAGTATCTTAGAACTGTGTAGGCATTAAGTAATGGTTGTCATTGTTGTTGTTATTAGGTGCCCTTGACTCAGGTCTGACTCATAGCAATGGAATAAAACTCTCCCTGACATTGTTCCATGCCTAGCACTATGACAGTGATTCTCTGCTATTCATAAGGTTTTCAATGGTAGATTGTCTTTGAAGAGGGCTCCCAAGTCCTTCTCTCATAAGTAAATGTTTAGAATAGCAATATCTTAAAATTGCATGGGTCCTTAGGTTGTATTCCATTAAGGATGCTGTGATTTTTAGCAAAATAAATAAATTTAGGGCAAATTAAGCAAACAGTAGTTTATTGGAAAGACATTGAGGTTTTACAAAACCCACGAGAACCTGAAGAGTCAGGTGTGAGAATGTGGCTGATCCACATAGATCTAGAGGCTCCGAAGTGGAAACAACAGTAAGAATTTTGTAACACAATTTCTAGTCTGAACATGCTGGATCAAATGGAATAGATCTCTGCCACTCTCAGCCTCTGGCTCTCTGGCTGTGCTTGAAATATTGGAGAGGAAGTATCTAACTGGCCTAGAGTGGATCATGAGGCCACTTTTGGATGAGGGATAAGAAGCAACAACAAGAAACATCTCTTACTACAGTTTCCAAACAAGGCTATATGTAACGAGGAAGAGATGTCCCAATGAAGAAAAGTAGGACACTATTGGAAAAGGGGAATGAAGGCCAGATGTTCAACCATAAAAACGTCTTCCACAGATAAAGTGTGTAGAGCGCCTGATGCCTGGTGGACAGGATATGATGATAGGTTCAACTCCTGACCTCAGTTAAGGGAATGAGCTGGTTCACTCTAGGTGGAGCTGACTTGTAATGTCTAGCCATTACCTTGTAATGTTTTAATATTAGCCTAGTAATTTCTAGTAGTGTCAGAAGGCTAGATCTCAGTGGCTTTCCATCTGTCAAAAATGAGAATACATTATTCATTCACAAGAAAGCTTGGATTCAACTCCTTCAACAAAATCCGGAGACTTCTAAGGATGGAATTTCTCAAAGTTGGGGCTGAGATAGAATACTCAGCCCAATTAACTATCCTAGTGGCTAGACGCATCATCGTTTCCAAAATATGCTTGAAGTTCCACATTTGGGATCTTTTAAAAAGAAAATTAGTTCTAGGGTCACATTTTTTTTCAGCCAAATTATGCCTCCTTTGATAGATCTTTTCAGAATAATCATGGATGAAAAATAAAAGCTTGTATCCTCTTTTATCTCTGCTGACTACAGACTAAATCTACAAATACGTGAGAGAGTTTTGCAAATCTGAACTAACACAATATGGTAATTTCACTGTCTCTCCTCAAGTGTCTGGGGAAATTTACTTTGTGGGCATATTTTCATTGCTGACTGGAAGCTGATGTTTTTCTTTTATCCCTGTCTCACTTCTTGCTCATTCTGGTTATTTTGTTTGTTAAGCCATGGTCCAGCTTTTTTGTTGTACCAGACGTGTTTACACCTTCAAGGAGAGCTCTCTAATTTTGACTTTTTTTGTCAATATTTTGAAGTAGACGAGTTCCTCACTTCCTCCCAATTAGAACTCAGGTAACAAAGTGAGAGGAACCATCTTCAGAGTGAATCTGCCTCTTCCCTGTTTCAGCCTGGTGACTAGATTCACACCCCCACCTCTGGAGTCCTTCATTAAATTATCAGGGCTCTGCTATATTTAGGATTGATTTGATAGGGACCTTGGAGGCCATCAGAGCCACGGGGTCTGTATCAACAGTGTTCTTTTTCTTTTTTCCTCCTTAAATCAAAAACTGACTTTGGTTTGTCATGGTTGACCCATCTATTCAGAAGTTTGTTCCATTAACTCTTTTAATAGTCTCTTCTCCAGGGCTCTGGTGAGATTAAACTCATTTCACCCCTAGAGGCTGGAGGACTCCTGCCCTTCACCATAACTCACTGGCTGCAGTGATGAGGGGAAGGAGGGAGGAGGTTATCGCAAGCCTGGGGCCATGTTCTGCCAGGCTGTGAGGTTGCTGAAGAGGTGAAATTGTGGGCATTCTGGTTTCTTCTTGGGTCTTTGTTAAAACACTTTATCTTTTGCCATCCTTTCCCTACTATGGCCTGATACAGGAAGCATGGAAGAGTAGCCCCTATTGTGGTCTGTGTCAGGGGTGCTAGGAGGGACCTGGTCGTCCAAAATTCTTTTCCATACCCTTGGCTGAGGCCTGAACTCCCACTATTAGTAACTCATTCTTTCAATTTAAGGCCTCAGATTTTCTAAAATGTTCAGTACACTACCATATTGAGTTTTATGAGCCATTTGTATCTCGCAGGAAATTTATTTCACACTTGCTAGATAACAGAATTTGAGCCAGAAGATGAGAACAGTGAAAGGACTCTAGGTTTCTGAATTTTTAGAAAAAGATGTATCAGAACATTTCAGGAGTTGGTGCCATCACTAAAATAACTTTTGCCTGCCTTTATTGTATTTTGCCCAGCGCTGACCAGCCTTTATTCCCCATACCCAGATATTGTCTAGGTCCATGCCCTCTATTTCTTGAAACTGAACACCTAGCAATTGCTTTCATGAAAGACTCTCTCTCTCTCTCTCTCTCTCTCTTTCACACACACACACACACACACACACACACACACACACACACACCCCTGTGCTCACAGTAAATCTAATTTTCTGTTACAATTAGAGCAAGCAATTGCAAAGATTTCCATAAAAGAAAAGATAGGTCCTTCCAAATCACAGGTAACATCAGCAAGGTAAAGAACTTAAAACCCACCTGACCTGTCTCTTGTTTCCAGCAATGATATAATTGCTAGTATTAAGCTTGCCCTCCTGGAGTTAAAAACAATTAGAAGACTTTATGGAATACCTGAAACAGCTCTTTCAAGCAGCATCTCATAAAAAGCAGTGCAGAATTTTGATTCTTGAAGGACAGAAGACAGTCTAGATGAGCCCTATAGTTTCCCATGGCTTCTGCATGAAGACGATTTTTGGAGCACAAGCAAACACAGAGTTCTTGCCGAGTGGAAGAGACAGCAATCAGTGTTTCTGAGGCTGAGGAGACAACTTTACTGGATGGAGTATTAGAGTGGAGGGAACAGCAAAGAGAAAGAACTCCATACACCACCGTGGGAACCCCTTTGAGTCAGCTGCTAAGTACCGAGCCGTGCACATTTGGTAAAGCTCCACAAGGCTGAGCAGAGGATGATTATCAGGGAAAACAGCCTCTCGACAAACTTCAGGGGTAACTTCCTTAATTTGAGAAAGGTATCTATGAAACATGTACAGGTAGCTTCATACTAAGCCATGACACCCTGGCAATCGATCCCATCTGAACTCGACTGGAGTAAATTGCACATTAAAATCACTGGAAAAATATTTAAGCATGTGAAGGTCCAGGATCCACACTAGAAATTTTTTTTTTCAGTACTGGGGGTTGAACCCAGGGCCTCGTGCTTGCATGCTCTGCAAATGCTGGACCACTGAGCTGCGCCCCCAGCCCATTTTTTTTTTAACTTTTTGAGACAGGATCTCACTAAGTTATGCAGACTGCCTCTGGTCTCGAACTTGCCATTCTCCTGCCTCCGCCTCCCAAGCCTCTGGGATTACAGACGTGCACCACCTCGCCCAGCAAGAAATCTTTATTTACTTGTTCGGGGTAGGGATCAAACTTTGATATTTTAGTTTGCTTTGTGTTTTTGACTACCGTTAGACTTTCCTCACCCATGTGCATTTGAGAAGGGGCTGGGAAGCTTTGTTTAAATGGAGATATGACCAGCTTGAATTCTTTCAGGACAGAGGTAGAGCATACATCACTGGAGTAAGTGAAACAAAAATGAACAGGGCTTCTGTAGCTCAAGGTCTCAGGTCTTGGGATGAGTGGGCTTGTGACAGGTCTGGAGAATGTAAGGATAAATTTTTTCCCTCTTCATGACATTTCTAATAACTATGCCATTAAATTTCTTGGAAAACATTAAACACTGTTTAGCAGAGAGCACTTATGAACAAAAATGAGAGGCTCCTGTCTGGACCATGTGCTTGGTATGCAGAGCAGACAGGTGTGGTGGTGGTCATCTTGAAATCTGTGCCTGTACCCATGGGAGAGAAGCTGGGAGGACAGGAGCCTGAGAGAGAGGGAAAGGGGAGGCTGTGAGGTCTGTCCAACAATGCTATTTAGTGAGTGCTAATAGCGAGCTTAGGCTGGGATTTAGCTTAGTTGGTAGAGTGCTGTTCTGCAGTCTTTGAGGTCTCAAGTTCAATTCCCACCACCTCAAAAATGGGAGGAGGACGTGGCAACCCACTCCCAAGGCAATCTCGAAACAATCTGCCATTGAAAACCCTATGAGGGTCGCTATGAGTTGGACACAACTCGATGGCACCTAACAACAACAACAACAATAGTGAGCTTGGTAGAGCACCGTTCTGCCATCTCTGAGATCCCGAGTTCAAGTCCCAGCACTGAGAAAAAAATGGGAAAAGGATGTGGCAATCCACTCCCAAGGCAATCCCGAAACAATCAACCACTGAAAACCCTATGATGGTCACTATGAGTTGGATACCGACTTGACGGCACCTAACAACAACAACAATCGTGAGCTTGGGAGAAGGACCTGGCAATCCACTCCCCCAAAATAATCCGCCATCGAAAACCCTATGAACAGCAGAGAAGCACTGACAATAGTGTTTGGCCTGTTATATGTAGGGTCTCTAAGAGTTGGACACTGACTCGACAGCACCTGACGACAACAACAACAACAACAACAACAACAACAGTGAGCTATTTTCTCTTAAATTTCCTCAACTTCCTTCTCCAAGTATTCTTGCCCTAGTGTGGTTCTTATAGCTTTGGAAGCCTGGAGCAAAGTCCTAACACTAACAGCTTCTAAATACTCCCTGCCAAGGAAGATGCAAGTCAGACTAACCTGTTCATGTGGAGGGGGATTATCAAGCAAATATGTTGATATCATCCCTTGATCTTTACAGAAAAAAAGCAAAAGCAAAAGCAAAACAAAACAAAAACTGTTTCCTGAATGGTAATGATGACTTCCACTTCTATCATGCCTTTCTGTCCAGGACTCCATGACAACTTACTGTGTCATTTGTTCACTTGTTGAGAGGGAGGGACGAAAGAGAATAAATATTTCTTAGTTTTAGCTATGAAGGTCCATCGGTCAGCGTAATGGTCTCCTGGTGTTGTATCTGCCTTACAGAGTGCCATGGAGACAAAGTATAAGTCTTCCCCAGACTAGTGGCAAAAGGACTTGCTGCTTTTAAACTTGTGTGAAACCATAGTACATGCTTGTTAATTAAAAATTAGAAAGCATATACAGATACCCACACATATATGCCCAAAACAAAAATAAAAAGAAAGCAAACAAAAAAGACCAATACATTTCTATTACACAGCTATATCCAGTTCATATTGTCTAAGAAAACAATTATATATTCATCCATATGAACTTGTGCCTCCATAATATTCCACTTTCCAAATCCCTTCTGATACCTCAACATAATTCTTTTGCCACACTGTAACCTATAATATATCACTAGCTACATTACATTTTCTGTCACTCATGCTCTTAAAGCCATAATTTTCATCCTGAGTAATCATTACAATTACCTCTTTGCATATTTCCACCTCATTGCCTATTTTTGATCAAATTGTAGCCATCCAGAAAAACCTTATTCCTTAGTTAAATCTGAATTTCTGTTACTCTGTACATGTACCTGTATTGTCTTATAGACAACCATTTCATACCACTTCTCTCAAACCTCTACTATCCATCCCTACCGTCAAACTCACCCCATTATCTGACTTTCTATCCTTTTAAGACATTTGTTGTTGTTAGGTGCCATTGATTGGGGTCCAACGCCTAGGGACCCTATGTGCAACAGAACAAAACACTCCCCAACACTGGCACCATTGTCAGTGCTTCTCTGCAATTCATAGGGTTTTCCATGGCTGATTATTTTCGGGAATGGACTGTCAGGTCCTTCTCCCAGTTTTGCAGTGCTGAGAAATGAACCCAGGGCCTCAGGACACACAGAGTAAGCACTCTACCAACTGCACTACACCTCAGCACTGTTAAGAAACTTATTGTTTGTTAGGTGCCATCAAGTGGGGTCCAACTCATAGCAACCCTATGAACAAAACACTCCCCAACACTGTGCCATGCCCAGCACTATGTCAGTGCCTCTCTGCTCTTCTTAGGGTTTCCAGTAGAACATTATTTTGGGAGTGGATTGTCAGGTCCTTCTTCTTAGCCTGCAGCATCTGGTATTCCCAGGCAGTCTCCCAACCAAGGACTAACCAGGCCGGCCCTGCTTAGCTTCTGAGATCAGACAGTCTCAGATGCCAGGGTGCTATGGCCACAGATCTTAAGAAACTTAGTCCATCTTAATGATAGGAATGGAGTAAAGCCCCTGGGGACCTCCTTTTGCTGATGTGGCACAACTCAAAATGAGAAGAAACAGTGTCTGCATCAATGGGCTCAAACATGAAAAGACTATGTGTATGGCACAGTGCCGCGTAGTGTTTCTGTTGTACATAAGGTCACTGTGAGTTGGATCCGACTTAACAGCACCCAACAAGAACAATCACTCAGAAGAGAATTCTACCAAGCTCCCACCACAGCACCCATCTCCCACCTGCATCTGGGCCTTTCTGTTCATCTGAATGCATAATTCGGAGTCCTATCTCAAGGGCTGAGTTGCATGCCAGATCCCAGCCTCTCTTGCTTACTTGAGGATGTACGTGATCAATTCTTTGCTCTTTCCCTCCGTCATTATCCTCCCCCTACTTTCAGATCATTTTCATCAGGGCACACACGTGATGGTATTTCTTCCATCTTAAAAATACCATCTGGAAACTGCGTGCTTCTCTAATTTCTGCCTCAAATCTTTGCTGCTTTTTATAGCAAAACTCCTCAAAATAGTCACTTGCACTATACTTACTGTCTGCAATTTTTCCTCCTTACGCTATCTTTCAAATCTTTGTCAATCAAACTTCCATCTCCAACAGGTCATCAAACTCCTCTTGTAAATGCCAACCATGACATTTATGTTACTAAATCCAATGGTCAACTCTTATTCCTCTTCTTATTTCACTATTGGCTTTATTTCGGTCAGTTGATCACTTTCTCTTTGATATGTATTCCTCGCTTGACTTCAGGGACACTGATTTTCTGCTTACCCTCTTATCTCCTAACTCTAAATTTTGAAATTCCCTGGGCTCAATTCTTCACCATCATTATTCTCTATTTACACTCATTTCCACCATCTCTGCTTTACACTCATACATTTAATGAGATGCTTAGCTTTAATTATCATCTGTCTGCTGGCAAGCCCCAATTTATACCTTTGGTCTAAACCTCTCCTTGATATTTAGAATTATGTCTCGAACTCCTACTCAGGGGCTCCCTTTGGACAGCAAAAAGGGACATCCAATCTATGATGCTCAAACCCAAACACCTGGTCTTCTCATCTAAATCTGCTCTTTCTTCAGTGTTTCTATCTCAATAAATAAAAATTTCATCCCTCTAATTGTTCAGTACGAAGACCTAGGAGATATCCATATGCTTATCTTTTTCCCATACATTATAACAGATCCACCCACAAGTCTTAAGCTCCAACTCTCAAACTATGTACAAAGGCAACAGCCAGGCTGGTTTAAACTACTGTCATTTTCTGCCTACTAATCTAGTGTTTGTAGCCATAGCACCCTGGCGTCCGATTCTGCCTGATCTTGGAGGCTAAGCAGGATTGGCCTGGTTAGTCCTTGGATGGGAGACCTCCTGGGAACACCAGGTGCTACAGGCTAGGGAGAAGGACTTGGAAACCCACTCCCAAAACAATCAGCCATTGCAAATCCTACCAATAGTAGACAAGCAGTGGCAGTAGTGCCAGGCGTGGCACAGTGTCAGGGAGGGTTTTGTTCTGTTGTACCTATATGTGGCATATGAGTTGGACCCGACTCCATGCACGTAACAACAACAAACTAGTATTTGCTTATGATTGTTCCTCTTATGGTGTTTAATATCAACACCAGATCCAAAGTAATTCTGTAAAGGCATGAATAGTTAGATTAGTTCTTCTTTGTTTAAGACCTGCTAACACCTTCAGAACTCAGTAAGGAGCTTTCAGGACTTGGCATGATCTGAATCCACATAATCTCTGGGACCTCATCATCTCCTCCCCTTATCACTTCCCACTTCACTCCAGTGATACACACTTCCTAATTATTCCTCATCCAGAGCCCACAGAATCCCACTATGGCCTTGCTGAGAGCTGTATAGCCTCTGCCTCATCTAGTTAAGCACATTACTCAAAATTCACTTACTCAGGTCTTCTCTGATTACTATTTAAGACTATAATCTCTACTCTTCAGTGTCAACTCACTCTCTAATCCGTTCTGAACTTCATTTTATTTTATTTTATTTATTTATTTATTCATTTTTGGTGCTGGGAGTTGAACCCAGGACCTCACGCTTGCATGCTTTGCAAGTGCTGGACCACCGAGATGCACCCCAAGCCCATTTTTTTAACTTTTTGAGATAACACCTTGGTAAACTATTCAGACTGCCTCTGGTCTCAAACTTGCAGTCCTTCTGCCTCTGCCTCCTGAGTTGCTGGGATTACAGTATGTGCCACCATGCCTGGCCTTAATTTTTATTTTAATATAGCACTTATCAACACATTTTTAAAGTTCATTAATTTATTTTATGCCTGTTTCTCCTAGGATATAGGCTTTACATGTGGAAAAATCTTATCTGTTTAGTTCTCAGTACCTAGAAAATTGCTTGGCATGTAGTGAGTGTTGAATAAATATCTTCAAATAAATAATTGAATTAGGACCTGGTTTGGTCTTATGAATAGGTTTTGCTATTTACTTGCTATGTGACCTTGGAAAGGTCTCTTGAACTTTCTAACCCTATACCTTGTCTGTATAATCCATGTAGTTTGCCTGTTGGTGGTGGTCTTGTTGTTAGGTTCTGTCAAGGTTAGGTCCGACTCATAGCGTCCCTATGTACAACAGAATAAAGTACTCCCTGACACTGTGCCATGCCCAGCACTATGTCCAGGATTCTCTGCTGTTATAGGGTTTTCAGTGGTTGATTATTTAGGGATAGCTTTGGGAGTGGGCTTCTACACCTTTCTCCCATTTTTGCAGCGCTGGAGATCGAATCCAGGGCCTCAGAATGTGCAGAGCACACTCTACCCACTGAGCTACACTCCAGCTCAATTTGCCTATACAAACCTAAATTTATTGTACTTTTATGAGGCTTGATGTATGCAAAATATTTTACTGCAACATTTAACGTGAAGTATTTATTCAGTAAACATACAGTGAATTGAACTATTTTCCCATAACAGAGATTACCAAATTTCTTGCAAATGGCAAAATTTATTTATTCCACAGTTTCCCATTCTGCTGCTTGCTCTCAGATATTTGCACATTTGTTTCTTATTTTCCATGTATTTTGCTCTGCCAACAGCAATCATCTACCTTGGGCAGCTCAGATGATCAATGTGAATGGTTTAGTCCTCTGGGCCAAACAGACCCACCCTTCCTTCCTTCCTTCCTTCCTCCCTCCATCCTTCCCTTCCTTCCTTTCTTCTTCCCTTCCCTCCTGTCTTTACTGCCAGCTATGACCAAGTGTAAATAATGTAAAAGACTTCAAAGAAAATTTCCCTGGAGCTTAAAATCTAATTATAAGATGAAAATGCACAGTCTGATATGAAGCAGGAAAGACTTACATCTAGTGTCAGACGTATGCAGGAATGAATATCTTAATTATTACAGATTGAGACAAAGGTCTCTTGGGAGCGGTAAAGCTCAAGCTTAACCCTGAAGGATGGATGAATATATTGTTTGTAGTCATTAGTGTTAACATTACCAGTAAACACACCTCAAAATGACACAGTCTTAGCACAATAAATATTTATTTATTGCCTATGTCACAGATTGATGGTAATGAGGGGCTCTTCCTGATCAGTCCTCTCACAAAATGATGTACACGACCCCTTGGCAGGTGTGAGGTCTGTAATAACCGGCCTGCAGGATCACCAGCCAGGGGAAGAAAGGGCTGGGAGAGTCTGTGGGACAAAGTTATCTCCAGTCCAAGAAGTATCATTTGTCACTTCTACCCACATTCAGTTGGTTGGAATTGGACATCAGTACTCACACACTGGCATGGGGACTGGATGTTTGGTGAGGACGAGGAGTCACTGCTAGAGGAACATTGAGGAGAAGGGACAAGAAGGACCCTCCACCAAGGAGATTAGCAGGGATCAAGGTAGAGAGCCAGGAAGGAGCAGATGGCAGCCAGGGAGGAGGACATGGTGAACAAGTGAGGCTTGTAGGAGCAGATTGGGGATAGTGGAAGGAGTGCAGCTGTGGAGATAATGGTATTCCCATAGAAGAACACATGCTTAATGTAGAAAATTTGCAGATACCCCAAAAGGTAAATTAGATAACTATTATCTTCCACGAAGAGAAAACTCTCTCTATTTGTTATATTTGTCAAGGTTTTTTCCTGTTGATGTTTATCACACATATGTTATTGTTGTTAGGTGCTGTTGAGTCAGTATCTGACTCATAGCGACCCTCATAGGGTTTTCAATGGCTGACTGTTTCTGGATTGCCTTGGGAGTGGATTGCCAGGCCCTTCTCCCATTTTTATGGTGCTGGGAATTGAAATTGGGACCTCAGAGACTGCAGCGCAGTGTTCTACCCACCGAGCTAAATCCCAGCCCATCACACATATACATATTTTAAAATTGTGATCATAGTCTACATAAAAGATTTTATCTTGCTTTATCCTCTGGATATTATGTCTTCAATATTTACTTATATTAGTAAATATTGGCCTGCAGCTGTAGCCCTGTGGCATCCAATCCCATCAGATCTCAGAAGCTAAGCAGGGTCAGACCTGGTTAGTACCTGGATGGGAGACCGCCTGGGAACACCAGAAGCTGTAGGCTTGGGAGAAGGACCTGGCAACCCCCTCCCAAAAAATCAATCTGCCATTAAAAACCCTATGAACAGGAGAGAAGCACTGACAATTGTGTTTCCCCTGTGGTACAGAGGGTCACTATGAGTCGGATACCAACTTGACGGCACCTAACAATAACAACAACAAAGTAAATATTACTGAAGCATTCTTAATTTTTTTTTTTTTTGTAGTACTAGGGGTTGAACCCAGAGTCTCAAATGTGCTTTGCAAGTGTTCTACCACTGGGTTGTACCTCTAGCCTATTTTTCACTTTTTATTTGAGACAGGGTCTCTGTAAGTTGCACAGGCTGCCTCTGGCCTCAAATTTGGGATTTTTATTCTTCTGCCTCCTGAGTTACTGGGACTACAAACATGCACCACTAGGCCTGGTTTGAAGCCTTCATTTTTAATGACTTATTTGCTTAATTCTTCATCCTTTCAATTAATACTTATCAAACATCTGTTCAAACTATATCCTATTATCAGTTCTCAGTAGACAGTGAGTAGACAGGCATATTCCTTTGTCATGACAGAAGTTGGAAAATTGGTAAACACGTCAATGTACAAATAGACACAATTTCAGATTGAGATAAAGTGAGAGAAAGTTAGTGAGCAAGGGGTACTTACTCGGTAAAGCTGCACAAAAGAGGGGAGCCTTAGGCTGGGTCCTGAAGCATAATTTTGAGTTAGCTGGGAGAAGACTGGAGGGAAGGCATTTCAGGAAGAGGGAACCACATGGAGGCTGTGGACCTCATGGCTTCTGGCCTGGAGAGGAGGCCACCGAACCTCTGCAAGTGAGCCTCTGGCACAGTCTGGGTAATGTTTGGAAGGTCCCTTAGGCTGATGGGTGAGAAATGCTCAGTGTGAGGCAAGAGTGGATTCAGGAGACCTGTTAGGAACGCACTGTAATGCTCCCGACAAAGATGGTGGTGACGATGACTTAAATTGGGATGAGAGAGTAGACATGCCTGTCAAAATAACATGTAGATGTTGTTGTTGTTGTTAGGTGCTGTCGAGTCAGTATCCGACTCATAGCAACCCTCTGTACAACAGGGGAAACACTATTGTCAGTGCTTCTCTGCTGTTCCTAGGGTTTTCAATGAGAGATTGATTTTTGGGAGGGGGTTGCCAGGTCCTTCTCCCAAGCCTACAGCTTCTGGTGTTCCTGGGCGGTCTCCCATCCAGGTACTAACCAGGCCCGACCCTGCTTAGCTTCCGAGATCTGACAGGATCGGATGCCACAGGGCTACGGCTGCAGGCAACACGTAGATAGCTGAAGTAATTTAACATCCCCAGGAGTAAAGTCTGGGCACTTTATATCTGCTGGCCCCCAATTGAAGTACTTCATGGGGTTGATGCCTAGGCTTGATATGGCACGACTTTACTCAGGGAGCTCTGCTGGTGTTCTCCGACACTCATGTTCTGCCCTGAATACCTGTGTGTTCTACAACACATTTTTTTTTATTTGCAGTACTGGGGGTTGAACCCAGGGCCTCGTGCCTGCATGCTTTTTAAGTGCTAGACCATTGAGCTGCATTCCCAGCCCCCCCCCTTTTTTTTTCACTTTTTGAGACAGGGTCTCGCTAAATTATGCAGACTGCCTCTGGTCTTGAACTTTTGATCCTCCTGCCTCTGCCTCCCAAGCCACTGGGATTACAGGCACTCGCCACCGAGCCCGGCTGTGTTCTACAACATTTGAAAACAACAGAACGCGATGGTCAGTGTCAGAGAGGGTGCTGTGGGTTTCACGGTGTGGCCTTAGAGCACAGCGATGAGCCGTTCTCAGGCTTATTATTACCTGACAGGCAAGAAGAGTCCTGAGATGGGCGTAGAAATGGATGGGTCTGTGGAAGAGAACAGAGCATCTATAAATCAGATGAACTGGTGTGCTTGGGATCACAAGTCCATTAATGAAGCGATGGACCTTTGAGAGAGGGAGATTACATTTCAGCAGTTGTCACACACAGGTTTGTTTACGAGGAGGACTGTGACCTTGCAGGATGTCTCAACGGCACACTGCATCTTTTGGGAAGATTATGCTGAGTGTGATTCTGGCTCTGATGGCTTCAGGCAAAGATTCTAAAGTAACCAGACATTCCCCTTCTCACTCTCCAGAGTGTATGCCCAGATGGTAAATTGGGACTAGCTCACAGGTAAGGTGGTGCTTCAAAGCATTTTGGCAATAGAAACAGACCAGAAGTGAAATTTCCATAGAGCACCCTCCTGTTTTAGAAGGGAACTGGACACCTATAACCAAGACCAGTAGCACCTTTCCCCCATGTGTTTCTCCATCTTTTGCTATTTCCACCTCAATCTTTTTCTCTGATCTTGTTTCTTTCTGTATATTATTGTGACTCTATCTTCCTTTTTTTTTTTTTTCAGTACTAAGGGCTGAACCCAGGGACTTGTGCTTGCATGCTTTACAAGTGCTGTACCCCCAAGCTGCACCCCCAGCCCTTTTTTTTCACTTTTTGAGACAGAGTCTCACTAAATTACGCAGACTCCCTCTGGTCTCGAACTTGCGATCCTCCTGCCTCTGCCAACTGAGTAGCTGTGATTACAGGCATGCACCACTGTGCCTAGTTCTGTCTTTCTTTTTATCTGGCTTTGTATCTCTGCTTTAAGGGAGAATCTTCTCTGTCCCACAGGCCATGTAATCCTGCACACTTTAATGAAATAATAATTTAGTGTCTGTTTTTTTAAGGCATTATGTCAGACCAAAGAAAAAGAAGCCCAAAACTTTAATTCCATAGTCTGTATAAATATAAAGACACATGGTCATAGAAAACTAATAATCATCCCCAAAAGATGGGCTGGTACCAATTTTTCACTTCTGTAGCTGTCTATACCAGACTGGCTGGACCTAGATTTTGCTTTTAGCTACTTCCAACTACACAATAGAATTGTCAGATTTCTCTTTGATTTCCCACTTTAAAGTATTTTTATGGAAGCTGAGATTACCTCAGTCTGGAAAGGCAGTATTATCCATCTACTTGTTTAGTAGGAAAGACATGCAGGGATATGAAGAGACATATGAGATTCTCTTCTTTTTGAGTCTTTCTCTAGAGGAAAATAAGAGGAATGCAAAGAACTGAATAGTATCTCTCTTTTTTTTTTTTTTTTTTTTTTCGATACTGAGGGTTGAACCCAGGGCCCCGTGCTTGCATGCTCTGCAAGTGCTGGACCACTGAGCTGCACCCCCAGCCCATTTTTTTTAGTTTTTGAGACAGGGTCTCACTAAGTTACACAGACTGCCTCTGGTCTTGAACTTGCGATCCTCCTACCTCTGCCTTCCGAGTCGCTGGGATTACAGGTGTGTGCCACCACGCCCGGCCTAGTACTTCATATTTGTGAAACATCTATGCGCCAGAGTCTGTGCTAAGCATTTACACATATCAGTTCATTTAACATGTACAAGGCACTGTGAAATACTCAGTATCATCCTCCTTTTGCAGACCAGGGAATTGAGACTTTGTAAAGTAACTTGCTTGGGGTCCCATGACTGGTAAAGGACAGAACCACAATTCAGTTGAAGCTGCTGACTCCAAAGTCCATGTGATTACATAGATCAGTGTGAGCCAGCTCCTGACACATGTTAGCTTCATTCAATCTCCAAGCAGTTCTCCATAGTAGGTGTTACGATTTCCATTTTATGGGTAGGGAAAATGAGATTTAGAAGTTAAATGTTTAACTAAGATGATGTAGCTGGGAAGGAAAATTTTGTATTTATATTTGAATTTATCAAGTACCAAAATACTCCACTCCAAGTATTCTTCCTCGTCATACTGCCTCCTTATTTCCTTCCAATTTAGACTCTTTTCTTCTCCTCTATTTTCTTTTCTTTTTCCTTCCTTCCTTCCTTCCTTCCTTCCGTCCATCCATCCTTCCTTCCTCTCTCTCTCTCTCTCTCTCTCTCTCTCTCTCTCTCTGCCTTTCTTTCTTTCTTTCTCTCTTTCTTTCTCTCTTTCTGTTCCTTCTTTCTTTCTTTCCTGTACTTGGGGGTTGGACCACAGGACCTTACACATACAAATGCTCCCCCTCTGGGCTACACCCCAGCCCATTTTTAATTATATTTTCTTGAGACAGGGTCTCACTAAATTATACCGGCTTCATCTGGCCTTGAACTTGCAATCCTCCTGCCTCTGCCTCTCAAGTTGCTGGGATTATAGGGATGTGCTATTGTATTGTCCAATCTTGATTCTTTGATAGTAGAGTTGATCTTAGTTTTCCTCAGTGTCAATCATAAAATTTTAAAAAATCACATTTTTTGTGATTGTTGAAGTTTGTTGTTGTTGTTAGGTGCCGTTGAGTCGGGATCCGACTCATAGCGACCCTCATAGGGTTTTCAATGGCTGACTGTTTCGGGATTGCCTTGGGGGTGGATTGCCAGGCCCTTCTCCCATTTTTGCGGTGCTGGGAATTGAACTCAGGACCTCAGAGACTGCAGCGCAGTGCTCTACCCACTGAGCTAAATCCCAGCCCTGTTGAAGTATAGCACTCAGAAATGAATGGGGTAGAATGACAAATAGGAACGGGTCCTGCCTTCAAGGACCGATAGTCTTAATTGGAAGAAGAAAGTCTCATGATAAAGTTAAATGGCTTTTCAAGTCAACAACAGAAAATAGGTCATAAAGCAGACCATGATGAATAGCTGAAAAAATGTTACAGATAATATATGCTCCAGGATTTCAGATGAGGGAGAAAATGGAATAGATGGTCATTTTTCTCTGCATAATGTGCTTTCATGTATATAAAGCCCATCATTCAGTTCTTTAAGAGTCTTTATTTAGGATAAGCCTTTTAATCTTTGCTTTCAACATTTTTTTTTACTACTCCTCTACCTTTCCTGCATTTCTTAGGAATGTTGGCATCTAGAAAACAATTTAAGGATACAAGTGAAGAAAACTTTTTCTTTGAGGTCCTGTCCTTCAGACCATGGAAAAATTTCACAGGCAATAATGGAAATAATGGAAAGCCATGGGAGATCAGAGAAGAGGCAGGGCACATATCCCCAGCATCTTCTTGGCTCCAAGATTCATCCTCCCTCTCCAGGGGGGCTCACCTTTACAGACATTCATGGGCAGCCTCTGACTTCTGTATTACACACTTTCCTAGACTATAAAGACTTAGGAATGTGGGTATAGGGCGAAATGAGGGAGGAAGGGTGGTGGAAAGTGAGATCACTATTGATGGATTGAGTAACTAGGAAAGAAATGTCAAAGACTCAAAGGGTACCATCAGCAAAAAGCTCTGAAGTAAATCTTACCTACATCACCATCTTCCTAGGGACAAAACCTGGGGAAAAGTTCACAGCTGTGGAAAACTGGGCACTATTGTTTTATCTTTTGCCCTTCAGTTAAGTGTCAGACACAAATCCTACAAGACCAAAAGGTTGTTGTTGTTATTGTTGTTGTTGTTAGGTGCCATCGAGTCAGGTTCGACTCATAGTAACCCTCATAGGGTTTTCAATGGTTGATTGTTTCAGGAGTGGGTTGTCACATCCTGCTCCAGTTTTTGCAGTGCTAGGGATATAACCCTAGTCCTCAGAGAGTGTGGAGCAGCACTCTGCCAACTGAGTTAAATGTTTTGTTGTTTGTTGTTAAGTGCCATCAAGTTACATCTGACTCATAGGGCGACCCTCATAGGGTTTTCAACAGCTGATTGTTTTGGGAGTGATGAATGTTTTAGGCAATCATAAATGCCCTCTGCCTCCAATCAAGGGTGACAGAGAGAAGAAAAATAGCTACAGTAACTTTGAGATATTCTATCTCCCAGGCAGCTTTCAGGATCCACCTTTCACAGAGAGCTGTTCAGAGTCATTTCTGTGTCCTTCCTGTTGTCACAGTTCAAAACATCTGGTAGCCAGAAGACAAGTTCCTGTGAAGAAACTGAAAACTATCTTTGATTTGTGTTCTCTATTAGAAGACGTTACAAACCTTCCCGAGAGCCTTTAGCTCCCCTTCATGCTTCCTGCTCTGTTATGGGGAACACAGCCACTGGTGCTCACTACTTTACAGGGCTGTTGGCCAGCCATACGTGTGACTCACCCATCAGCTACAGAGTCAAGAAGCCCTTTGCAAAGGACAGACAGGCAGCAGGCAAGACTTTATGGTCACACTCAGGTGTGGGCAGAGGACTGCCATATTAGAGACTCGGAGCTGCTGCTGCAGACTGGCTATTGTCATTTAAGTTCATTCACTTTCAGACTTACTATCTTCAAATGGTGCTAATAATATTACGGCACATACCAATGGGTGTGTGGGGATGACTAAGATATTTTTCTGCAGGGGTATATCAGGAAAATATCACGCTATAAAAACCAGTTGTTGAATCTATGTCTCTTATTGTCCAAGGAGGAAGGAGTTCACAGGTGGGGGTAACCCAGGGAGAATAAGAAGAGAAGCAGGTGGTAGCTTCAGGAGAGTTATCCAGGCCCTGCACAATCGTCCCTTTGTTTTGACTGCGAAGGATATGTAATTTGATCTTTCAGAGGCATATCGTTCCCCATTCAAGTTTATGTGGTTTGTGCTATGCATATAATAGTTGCTCATTAAAGATTACGTGGGATATGAGAGCAGATGGATGAATGACTGGCTCACCCAAGGAGCTGCTAGATACCTTCCCCAAAGTGGTGGCCTGATGGACCATAGCGGGTTATGTCTAGAGACCCCTTCCAGGCATGCCAGTAGCAAACTGCCTGGAAGTACATCATCCTGGAAATCATTTCCATCTGAAACTCCTCAAAGCACATCAGCATTTCACACTGGCTGGGCAAGCCGCGTCCTTCCTAGCTGGCATCCTCTCCTCCTGCTGCTCCAGCCCACGTGCACGCTGGTTCGGTGCGTAATCTTGCCAGCTGTAGGATTACTCATGACTGACAGCCGTTTCCCGAGAACATCGGGTCTGCCTGTAGCCTGGCTGTGCATGAGTGCCTCACAATGACAGGACTAAGCGCTGAAGCTTCTCCAGGGACAGCCCATGCTCAGGATGTGTGTCGGAGATTCTGTCAGATATGGCAGCCAGGGGCCGGGCTACCAGGCACTGAGGCCTCCTGTGCATGGAGAGAACCACAGAGAAAGGAAGCAAGGTCCACCCTCAGGCCAGCTGCCAGGGCTCCCTGCTGCCACAGAAGGGCTCCTCCGTCTGTCTGTCTGGCCAGCACGATGTTGGTGGGAGGGGAAGAATTCCATCCATCTCACCTTCTTTATTCTGAAGGCTATTTACCCCATAACAAAATGTCTTCTACCCCCCCAAACGGCTGGATGCTTTGTAGACATACAACACCCTTTCATCTAGGTCCAGGGATTAAACTCCCTGAACCAAACATTTGACAGGAAATGTGAGGGACAAGCAAGCAGGAAGATAACCGAAAACTTGAAACTTCTGGAACCATCAAAGCACATCGAGCCTTAGCCACTGATGGAAGAATGGGTCCGCTGGATTCCTAACTGGGATTTGTGCGTAGCTTCTTACCACTCCACAAGTTACGTACAGAAGAATGCCTTGCCCTCAGGAACTCTTGACTTTGATGTGTCAGGGCTTAGTTCAAGATGAATGTTAAGCTCCAGGGAAACATGTAGGTCTTGACTTTCTTTGCTTATAACTGAAAGAGAGACTCACCTTTTTTTCCATCATGATACAGTCATAAATGGAGCTGGCATCATGGGAAGAAACAACTCCGAGGTTCACTGTGGATCCCACTAATTTTTAAATTTAGCTCAGTGAGTAGAGCACTGCGCTGCAGTCTCTGAGGTCCCGAGTTCAATTCTCAGCACCACAAAAATGGGAGAAGGGCCTGGCAATCCACTCCCAAGGCAATCCCAAAACAGTCAGCCATTGAAAACCCTATGAGGGTCACTATGAGTCGGATACCGACTCGACGGCACCTAACAACAACAACAACAAGCTGGAATTTGATGTGGCCTCTAGGTTTGAGATGAGAGAAAGGGTTAACTCCTGCTATTTGGACCTCTCCTCTGGTCCCACGATCTCCTTTGCTCCTTCCATAGCCATGCAACCCTGGGCCCTCTTCAAATAAGTATTCCTTTTTCATTTGCCAACTGAACTGGCCATTCTCGAGGAGGAAAAGCAGTTAGACCATCTACATGAAACTTCTGATCATTGTTATTCAAACTGATGATAAGAAATGACAGATCTGGGGGGCTGAGGAAATGGGTCTGGTTCAGATGAGCCCAGATCACTGTAATTTAGGACCCTGGTGGACCCTGTCCCCATGGGCTGTCACCTCGCTAGGCAGATAGTAGGTGACTTCTTTGCTTTTCTTGAGCAAATATAATAGCTGCTCAATAAAGATTACATGGGAGATAAACAGATGGATGAATGCCTGGCTCACCTAAGGAGCTGCTAGATACCTTCCCCAAAGTGGTGGCCTGCTATACCATAGCAGGTTATGTCTAGAGACCAAGGAGGGTACCCTTTCCAGGCATGCCAGTAGCAAACTGCCTCTTAGAAGAAATCCAGCTAAGAAGAAATGGATCACTTCTGAGAAGACCTGAGATAGGAAATGGGCACATCTGTCAATCTGGTTTTCTTCCTGTTCCTGCTATCTGGCTACCCAGCAATGTCCTGCTTGCTGTTGGTTATTAATGATATTTGCCTCATTTTGGCCACTTTCCTGAAATCTTTAGGCACCACAAGGACTATGTCTCCTCCAGGAATCCAAGTGTTAGGACAGGCCTGTTGCCAATGACTCCTGTGGACATCAGGTCATTAAGAATTACGCAATTATAGCGATCGCTCACATTGGCACTTCAGTTTACAGAATAGGACAGGGAGGCCAGAGAGCTGTAATGCATCACCCGAATTTAAATGGGTCATTGTGGCTGAACAGAGACGAGACTCTGGCTGTTCTAACTTCCAGGTCACTGGTGGTTCTGGTCATTTCATTCCTACCAGCTTCTTTCATTGCTTCTACTTCAAATTCCACTGTTACATTTCTCCTGCCTTCCTGTGTTTACTTAATTGAGGATCTCACAACTCATTTTGAATCCAGCTCCTTTCCTGTAATCTCTGTGCCTTCTTTTCTCTTTCCTTCTCCACTCTCTCTCTCCCTGCTTCCTGAATATCATTCTGTTGTTCAGTTCCCTTTGGGGAGCCACAGAATTGGGTGAATAGAAAAGAAATTCAACATTCTTTGCCACCGTGGCCTGAAGGACGTTTTTAAAAAGTAGCTTTTCCAGGAGATATTTCTACTGTGCCTGCTATAATTGTGGTTGAAATCTTAATATCAGAGGTTAAAGTAGCATGGTTTTTGTTGTATTTTCTTTTATTTGCAATTACTGTTGGAAAAAGAACATATCAGAGCCTGCTCAGGGCAGATGCTGCACAGCGGTGAGCTATCTGAATGTATTATCTTGGATTCCCAGAGTCTAAAAAAAAAAAAAAATATGGACTAGAGTGGAAAGAAAGAACAGGAACAATGGGGAAGGCCAAACAATGTGTAGATGATCAGGAAAGTGGACCACACTATTTAGACAGAAGGACTTTTCAGTTTGATTGTTCTTGCATGGACAGAAGGCAAATGAGGAAGTTTGAGGTTAAAAAAACAAAAATGGGTTAGAGATGTTTGGTAGGAACCAGGATAAATGTTGCTGTTGTTGTTGTGGCTAGATGCCTTGGATTCAGTGTCTGACTCATAGTGACAATATGTACAACAGGTAAAACACTATTGCCACTGCTTTTCTGCTACTCGTAGGGTTTTCAATGGCTGATTGATTTTTGGGAGTGGGTTGCCAGGTCCTTCTCCCAAGCCTCCAGCACTAGGTGTTCCCAGGCAGTCTCCCATCCAAGGACTAACCAGGTCTGACCCTGCTTAGCTTCCGAGATCTGACAGGATCAGATGGTACCATGGTGAGGCTGCAGGCAGGATAAATGTGGAAGCTCTAAATGCTATGGCAATAGTTTAATGAGTCAGAAAGAATGAGAGCAAAAGGATTGCAGCATTGGACCTCAGAAAGGCTTATTTTCAACTTTCACATGATCTAAGTTTTTTTTTTTTTAATTCTTTACTTTTTTTCTTTTTTCTTCCCCCCCCCCCCCTTTTTTTTTTTTTTTTTTTTTTTTTTTTTGCAGTACTTGGAGGTTGGACCTGGGATTTCAAACATACTTTGCAAGTGCTCTACTACTGGTCTGCACCCTCAGCCCATATTTATTTATTTATTTATTTATTTGTTTCTTTATTTATTTATTGAGTCAGGGTCTCAGTAAGTTATGAAGACTGCCTCTGCCCTTGAACCCCTGATTCTCCTTCCTCTGCCTCCCGAGATCCTGGGGATCTTTCACATTATTCACTTGACTTTGAACATGTGATTTTTCCCCCTTCAGGCCTCAGTTTCCTTAACTGTAAAATGAAGTGGTAGGACTTGATGATCTGTCTCAAGATCCTGAGTTCTAACTCTGCAGAAGCCCAGTGTTCTCATAGCGTGGCTCCCCCTTGAACAATCTGTCCAGGTATAACATCCTTTTGGCTTCACCCTAAAGTAGCTAAATTATGTACTTCCCTTCCTTCAGTTGCCGCCACTCCAAATAGCCAACCCTTCCTGAATCTTTCACAGAAAGCTTTATAGCAAGCTTTCTGAAGTCTCACTTTACTATAGGATCAAACCCCTGTGGACCTCCATCCCCTCCGTAGGATCCCTCCCATTGCCTCCTCCCTTCTCTAACTCATCCCCTATACCTAGCAGGTTAAACTCATTTAACGTGTAAATGATAGCAAATCAAAAACCGCCTGCTGCTTATAATGATAACACTTCCTATAATTTGCATGACAAAATTCAGCTGATTTCAGATAACATTTGTCAGGACAGCTAGGGTGACGCCATGGCTCCACGAGGGGAATAAATTACCGCCTCAAGTTTCTATGCCAGGGCGGTTGTGGATTCAGATTTGCTGACATTCAGCTCCAAACAAAAGTGCAAAGCCTTGCCTAATGGAGCAATGAGAAAAGATATCTAGGAAATATTAACAAGTTTTGCATGGTAATTTATGCAAATACACGCCATAACTCAGCGGAAGAGGTTCAGCTTATACCTACAGAAGGGAGCTGCACTAGCCGAGGATTTAATGGGACAGATACTACCTCGGTACTTCTTAGAGCTTGTGAGTTTCCATACAAATGAGCACTGGAGAGATCTAGGGGGGCAGCTGGACCTCAGACCACCCGCATCAAAATCACTGTGGGGTGCCTATTAAATACAGTTTCCAAGGGCACTCTCACCAACCCCTGAATCAGAAGCCCTTGGAGTAAGGCTTGAGAATTCACATTTTAATGAACTTATTTTTTCTAGATCATTTCTATACACACAGAGTTAGACTATCTTTTCGAGCCTGGCCTCTCATCGTTAGTACTATCAGTAAGTCACACACACACACAGTCTACTATCTTCATTGTGTGAATTGAATAAGTGACTTCACCATCGGCCTCAAGTTCCTCATTTATAAAATAAAGGGCAAGAGCTGGGCGCAGTGGCGCACGCCTGTAATCCCAGCAGCTCAGGAGGCAGAGGCAGGAGGATCGCAAGTTCAAGACCAGAGGCAGTCTGAGTAACTTAGTGAGACCCTGTCTCAAAAAATTAATAAAAATGTGGGGGGCTGGGGTGCAGCTCAGTGGTCCAGCACTTGCAAAGCATGCAAGCACGAGGCCCTGGGTTCAACACCCAGTACCACAAAAATTAATAATAATAATAATAATAATAATAATAATAATAATGATAATAAAATAAAATAAAACAGGGGGCAGGCTCAGTTTCTTCTTCTTCTTCCTCTTCCTTTTCCTTTTCCTCCTCCTCCTCCCCCCTCCTCTTTTCTTTTTCTTTCCTGCTCTCTCTCTCTTTCGCTCTCTCTCTCTTTTTTCTTTCTTTCTGTCTTTCCAGTACTGGGAGGGTTGAACCCAGAGCCTCTCACTCCTAGGCAAGAGCTCAACCATCCAGCTGCACCCCAGCCTCTTTTTTCTTTCATTTATTTGAGTTGTGCAGACTGCCTCTGGTCTTGAATTCATGATCCTCCTGCCTCAGCTTCCCAAGTCACCGGGACAACAGACATGCACCAGTGGCCGGCTGGCTGTCGATTACCTCTTACATCTTACCAGCAGGCTGTGGTTCTTTTTGGAAGCATAAAGCAATTCTGCAGGTCAAGCAAAGCATGCATGCCCGTGGTAAGTTGACAGACTGTCCCAGATGGGCTACATATCCATGTCTCTTTGGAGTTCTGCTGCCTTTCAGGAATGAATAAGACAGCCAGATGCCCCATCCATCTCTGTCTGCACACTTTCTTGTCCACACCATCTCCCTTTAGTCCAGAAGTCACGCTTATCTGATCCGCTCTCTTCCAAGAGGCATTGTGCTGAGACCAGATCCTTGCTCTTATTGATGGCTTAGCCTTCTTTTTGAAAATTAAAAGCCATTATTCTTTAAGTTAATTTTATTTCCTTTTGAAGACTGGCTATGTTTCCCATTCTTTGGCGTCTTTTCTAGATGGTAACTTGTATATTTATGCATTCCAATAGATGCAGTACCTACACTGGCACATTTTATACTGTAGATTCTTGATAAATATTCATTGAATGGAAGAATGCAAGGTAATTACTTGCTAGAATAAAGAATAGGTGTGGGAAAATAGATGGTGGCAGTGACATATTTTAATAGCTCAATATTTTAGTACATATAACTAACATTTATTTATACCCAAATATGCTCAAGATTTTCTACAGTTTGTCACATTTATTGGCCTGATGTTTAGCCCAGTTGGTAGAGTGTTTCTCTGAGGCCCTGGGTTTGATCCCTAGCAAACCAGGTAAAAATGGGAGAAGGACGTGGCAGCCCGTTCCCAAAACAATCAGCCATTGAAAACCTATGAACCCTATGAGGGTCACAATGGGTCGAACATAACTGGATAGTGTCTAACAACAACCACAACAACATCACATTTATTATTTTCTATAGGGAAAGTATTAACACATGTATTTTGCTTGAGGAAACTGGGCTCAGATAGGCTATAATACTCACTCAAATTTTTACATCAACTAATTGTCAAGTATGAGCTCAGCACCAGGCTTGCCTGAGAGTAGAATCCATAATATTTTCATCTCAGCTTTGTATTTCTCAAGGTTGTTTTTGATATTGTTAGATGTTGTTGAGTCAGTATCCAACTCACAGCAACCCTACATACAACAGGTGGAACACTATTGTCAGTGCTTCTCTGCTATTCAAAGTGTTTTCAATAGCAGATCGATTTTTTGGGAGGGGGTCACCATGTCTGTCTCCCAAGCCTACAGCACCTGGTATTTCCAGGTGGTCTCCCATCCAATTACTAACCTGGCCCCGACCCTGCTTAGCTTCCGCGATCTGACAGGATCGGATGCCACAGGACTATGGCTGCAGGTATTTCTCAAAGTAGTATCCAGGAAAAAAATTGCTGATCAACTGCTTCATATAAGTAGTTCTGCCCCTACTTACTGTTATTTCTTTTTATCTGAACCAGGATGTTCCACTTCCATAAAATCCAGATGAAAGATTGTTTTTATTAGAACTCAGCTCCTTATGCAACTCAGGGAGCCAATGAGGGACTGAGCCATGGCCTTGGGAGAGAGTGCGCCGAGGCAAATCCTCCTTCGGTAGGGTTGAGTTGAAGTGCCAAGCTCAGGACACTGTGTGGGCACTGGGGCAGTTTCTGAGGGGCTGCTATGTCCCTATCCCAGGCATTGCTGGCTTGCTTCTTTTTTTCCATGTTTTCCAAGTTTTAGCCATGTTTTCCAGACACCACCCCATGCATACTCTCTAGGCGTTTCTTCTTACACAACTCATAGTTTCTCAGACTGTACATACTTTGGGAATGATGGGAAGTAGCAAGGCAAATAAAGAAAAGATGTTCCTGGCAGAGGAATGAGCCTATGCAAAGGCCCAACGTGGCTCCAAGAGTCCTGGAGATTCACTGGAGAAGTTGCACATCCTGAAGTATGGCTTCACAATTATTTACTCATTCATTTCTTCCTCTCTTTTTTTCTCTGTCTCTGGGTAGCTCGTAAACAAACTCTCCAAGACAAGGTCTCACTATCATGTAGCCTGATCACTTCTGGCGAGCAAAGGACTCTCTCCAGGTCAGACAAGGCAGTAGTGGAGTGTTGGCAGGACCAGTTTCCCTCAGGATAGTTGCATGGAGGGCAGCCTTTCAGCACCTTCAGAGAAGCTGCTGGAGAATCTTCTCTTCCTGCTCAATTGAACTCATGGCTGTTTAATGTACATACAAGCAACAGTCACACCTGGGCAAGAAGGTCCCCAGGAAGACACAGGTGTGTGTAGAAGGGAGTGTGAGTAGACGGGGGTGATGTGGAAGGAGTAATGAGGAACAAGGGCAAGAAGTTTATGTAGGTAAAGGGCAAATATAAGAAGGTGGCCAAATGTTGCCTCCCTGTATTGATGTTGTTGTTAGGTGTCATCGAGTCAGTATCTGACTCATAGTGACCCTATATATAACAGGTGAAACGGTATTGTTACTGCTTCTCTGCTATTCATAGGGCTTTCAATGATGGCTTGATTTTTGGGAGTGGGTTGCCAGGTTCTTCTCCCACCTGTATTGATTGTTGTTAGCTGCCGTCGAGTTGATATCTGACTTATAGCCACCCTGCGTACAACAGGTGAAACCCTATTGTCAGTGCTTCTCTGCTATTTATAGGGTTTTCAATGGTGGCTTGAGTTTTGGGAGTGGGTTGCCAAGTCCTTCTCCCACCTGTATTGATGTTGTTGTTAGGTGTCATCAAGTTGGTATTTGACTCATAGCAACCCTATATATAATAGGTGAAACAATATTATTACTGCTTCTCTGCTGTTCGTAGGGTTTTCAATGGTGGGTTGATTTTTTGGGAGTGGGTTGCCGGGTCCTTCTCCCACCTGTATTGATAGATCCACAAACAAACCTTCCTCTATGCTCTCAGCCACTGAAACTAAAAATCCAGGCATTGTTCCCTTAAAACCTGGCCCCCTCTATATTGTAAAGCAACAGATCATCATAAACTATTAGGAAATCATCTTCCGTGCAACCATACTTGTGATTCTTATTTGAGAAGATGATCTCTATTAATGGCAGGAAGCAGTACTATGATCCACGCAGCCCTAGAGGCAGTCTGTACAGTTTTTCCTCCATCCAAAGCCATCTGAATCCAAAACTATCTTCAGTCCAAATTCCCTGCCCAGCCTGTTCCCTCTTTTGGGGTAACAACAATAAGTAACAACATATCCAGGAAGCTGGCAGCAAACTTTGGTCTTTGTGTTCAGTGTTTAAAAGAATTTAGATCTGACACAGAAGTTGCGGTAAAGAAAACAGGCAAGGTTTATTGTGAAAGATGGTACATCTTCAAGAAGTGAAGGCAGGCAGTAGAGCAGAGGTATTGCCCAGGTCACATGTGATTTTTACAGTGGAATTTGAGGCTTTAGGGGAGGGGAGACAGGCTCTACACCTCAGGGTCTTTGTTTAAAATGGGCAAATGGACTTCCTTGTGTTTTCAAAAGGATGAGCTCATGGGCAGGTGTTTGAAAGGTTAAGAATTTAGGCAGCTATTGATCTTGATTAGGGCACAGAGTCCACTGAATGATGTCCTTTTTGCTTGCTGGTTCAGGCGTTCATTTCACATTCTTTCTCATCCATCATGACCGAGGCAGGAGTCATTCTTAATCCCCTTGTTCCTCCATTTTGCCCGTTAATATCCAAACCAGCTTACCCAGCATCCACCATCCCAGCTACGCCTCCTCTCTGTCCTGGTCTTCAGCTTGCCTTCCTTTGGTGGCATCAAAGCCCGGTTTCATCTGTTTCCCCCTCAAATCTTTCCTGTAACTGTCCTCTTTGTTCCCCACAGGCCCACTGCATGGGCTGCCTTTGTTCTTCTCACAAAGGGAGTTGTCAGTGTTGAAGGCTCTTTTCAGGAAAGCCGAGAGGAGGCTCTTGTTTTTCCCAGTCATAATCAGATGCATTATTTGTGCTGTCGCCATCCTCTCTCAAACATGCAGCGCACATAACCATGTACAAGGTATCACATATTCATGGGCTCAGGGCAGTGTGGATGTGTGTGGCGGGGGACGGCCTAACTCATCAGAGGAGGAAAATGAGGCAGAAACAAAAGGAAGAGAAAGAAGCAGAGCAAATTCAAATGGCAGCTTAGGCCAGGGAGACCAGTGGGTGAGGGTGGCAGTGGCGCCAAGGCTTTCATATCTTCCCCTTGGGTTAGTGTTAGCCAGGCTACCACATGTTTTAATGTCAGAACGTTTCAAGGTCCCTTTCAGCTCGGGGGTTCAGAGGGTGTTTGGGCATTGTTGTCCAGTGTGACATCCAGAGTGACATCTATCAACTGCTCCTTTGGGCTTTCTCTGGGGCTGATGGAATGAGAGTTGTCAGCACAGAGACGAGCTTCTCGGCAGCCCCCGAGCCCAGGGAGGCCGGCCCAAGGAGGGGAAGGCACAGCGTGCTCTCTCTCCTGGGGCATCTCACCAGGTGCCGGGGCCCGTGCCCCAAGGCCAGTGATTCAGTCTTCGCTTTTCATTTGTCATTTCTGTTCTTGCTAAAGTGGTGTAGTGACAGAAGAATGAGTGAGATGGCCACGTTCCCCCCCACCACCCTGCAGGCTGGATGTCAAGTTCACACCATCAGGACCCCTCGTGGGCTCTGCCAGCTTTTTCACACCCTCTGCAGTAACTCGGAACACTCTTTGATGAGCTGATTCTGATTGACGTGAGCTGTGCTCAGGGACTGGCATTTAGTCCATGTGCCATGCTAGCACTGTGGCCACACCGGGGCTCACTACTGACAAGGAGGTCAATTAACTAATGCCAGCCCCTGCTTTTCTTCCCTACCGGGCTCGATACTGCCAGCAGAAGGTGTTTTGGAGACTCCTGAAAAGAACAATTAATAAGGAGTAACTGGCTGCGCAGAGACCAGTTGTGGTGAGGAGGACAATCCAAACTTACATTCCTGGGGCCAGGCTACCACGTCAAGAAATCAGTGGGCTGAGAAGGACACATAGCTTGAGTCCCAAAGGGCAAAAGTTTAGGGAATGCTAACTTGGTGATGGGCCCAATTGCAATGCCTGACCAATTCTCCTTTGTTGGATTTAGCCCATGACTGCAAAGAAAGTCATTTCTTCAATGTGCAAAGCTGCAGGTCCACAGGCCAGCCATTAAAGCTGGGGATGGCATGCATGGTGTGATTTGGGGCCACATGGATAATTCCACCAAAACATAATTTGCCTAGAATCAGTGATTATAATATATAGTAGTTTATTCTTGGAATGCCAATATTTAAGACGTTGTTGTTGTTGCTAGGTTGCGTGAGTCAGTGTCTGACTCATAGGCACCCTAGGCACAATGGGAGAAACACTATTGTCAGTGTTTCTCTGGTGTTCATAGGGTTTTCAGTGGTTGATTATTTTGGGGGAATGGGTTGCCGGGTCCTTCTCCCAAGCCTACAGTAGCTGGTGTTCCCAGGTGGTCTCCCATCCAACTAACCAGGCATTAGCTTCTGAGATCTGATGGGACCAGATGCCACTGTGGTATGGCTGCAGGCTTTTAAGATATTAATTCCTGCTAAAATGCAAAGATCTCAAGAGAAAGATGCCACATGGAGCATAATAAGTTAAGATGATCAGGATAATCATCACAATGAAAACCAACATTGATCATGATATCATTTGGGATAATCACCATCATCATGACCACTACCACTGTTTCCTCATCACCATCACCAAGTATTGATATGTACTGATATGTTGAGACATTTGTTCCAAGCACTTTTAAAAACACATTTTAAAAACACTCATTGATTTTCATGGCAATGCTATGGTGGATGAGGAAGCTAGAGCTAAGTATTTAAGTATGTTGGCTGAGGCTGTCAGCTAGCATGTGTAGGTGCCACGATTCTATCCCAGGAGGCTCTTCTAAGTGCTCCAGGGTCTGTGACATTAGCCTCCATATTGTTTGGAATGCATCAAACAGATAGGTCTCAATTTCAATCTTGGGTCTGTTTGACTTTGGACCTTTCTAGGGCTGATTCTGAATTTACCACAGCAAAATATAAGTACAAATAGGACTCCAGGGGCAAGTGGGGTTTGAGAAAGTTGGCACCAAGATACTAAATTTAAGGAAGCACCCAATTTCAGGAGGTCTGGAGCTTAGCTAAGTTGGTAGAGTGCTGCTCTGCACTCTCTGAGGCCCTGGGTTTAATCCTCAGCACTGCAAAAAAATGAGAGAAGGACATAGCAGTCTCTTTCCAAATCAATCCTGAAAACGGCCATTGAAAACCCTATGAATAGCAGAGAAGCACAGACATAGTGCCAGGCATGGCACAGTGTTGGGGAGTGTTTTGTTCTGTTGTACATAGGGTCCCTGTGAGTCAGACCTGTCTCAAAAGCACCTAACAACAACAAGGAGCATCACTTTCAGGCTTGTACAAGAGTAAGCCTTGCGCTGACAATCCTAGGAGTGAACATCTTTTGTTTTGCATTCCGAGCAAACAGGTGCCTTACCAGCCTCTATCTCCTTGCCACCCTACTTGAAAAAGCTAAATGAAAACCTTTGTTTACGTGCCTGGCATACAGTGGGCTCATAAATCCTAATTTCCTTCTTTTTTCTTCATACTCATGACCAGATCCTTCTTGGAGAACACAGCTGATTACAAGAAAGGGTGGAGATTGCAAAGACCTCCTGCCTTTGGATTGGGGTATGAAAGAATAGTAAGGGAATAAGGAGGATTCCGATGACAAACTTCACGATTTGATGGGACCCCACTTTGCTACAGCCACTTCATGTCTTGACCCTGTTCTGGGAGCCCATCAAGAGCTTTCCCTCCTCCCATTTCAAATAACTGGAGAACAAATGCTTACACGCCCCAGAGAGGGGCGTATTTCCTGGGCCTCCTGGACACTAACTCCGACACATCTTCATGGTGTTTGGGTCTCTGGCCTCCCAGTCTTCTGCTCTCCATAGGCCCCCACATGTGCCCTGTCAGCAAAGGGGTCTCCCACCAGGAGATTTGTATAAGCAAATTACCCTTTGATACAGCAGTTATGCCTGCAGCCATACCACAAGGGCGTCTGATCCCATTAGATCTCAGAAGCTAAGCAGGGTCAGCCTGGTTAGTACTTGGATGGGAGACCACCTGGGAACACCAGGTGCTGTAGGCTTGGGAGAAGGACGCAGCAACCCACTCCCAAAAATCAATCCACCATTGAAAACCCTATGAATAGCAGAGAAGCACTGACAATAGTGTTTCACCTGTTGTATGTAGGGTTGCTATGAGTTGAACACTGACTTGATGCCACCTAACAACAACATAGCAGTTATGGCTCAAGCGGACCTTTTTCAGACCTTATCATTGCAAAAATGTTGCACCTATGGCCCTAAGCAGAGAAATGACTCATCCACTGTCTGTGGGTACTCATCCCTTGTAAATAGACGTGGGTCTTCTGCATCGATCTCTACTAGATGCTGCAGTTCTGGTTTACATAGCTTTATGCACCAAACATAATGTGTCTTCAATGAGGCTGACAATGGATGTTCCATGGATGTTCCAGGGTGGGAATCTTGCTCTAAACAACACAGCCTTTCCTTTCTAGGGAAAACTGCCTGCAGAAAGCTCAGGGGTGACCTTCCCTCCCTTTCCAGGAATTCCAAACTAATCATCTATCAGTGACCTTCATAAAAGAAGAAACTATATTCCATACCCATTCTTGCTGGGTTGAGGGTGGAACAAGTGAAGCACTCTCTCTCTCTCTCTCTCTCTCTCTCTCTCTCTCTCTGCTCTCTCTCTGTGTGTGTGTGTGTGTGTGTGTGAGAGAGAGAGAGAGAGAGAGAGAGTGTGTGTGTGTGTATGTACATGGGGGTTATTTGGTGCTAGCAGATAACAAAGCAGTTTCTCTTCCTGTTAAGCAAATTGCCACATTTTCAATTTCCAGGGCCTAGAACAGTGCTGGCCACTGTACTTACTCGGTTTCTGAGCATCTCTCCGCCCTTGCCTGCCATCTTGCATTCCCAGTACTAGAGCCCTAGGGAGAAAGCTGGGTCAATCGTAACCGTATGGATGCTGCCAATGTAGCATGCCAATTACTCTTTAAGGGACGATCGCTTTCTGCATCTTTCCCTGCTTCTCCCCCTCTTCCTAATGATGACTTTGTCACATGGCCACTTCTGTTCTCTTTTCCCTCTGGTCACAAAGTGACTCCTTCTAGGAGTCTAGTCACTAGCTAATTACCGATGAAGCCTGAGTCAATGGAGTCCCCAGGCCTGGAGGGTGCTCTGATATGCCAAGACCTGGAGCCATGTGTTTAGCTGGGTAGTAAAGATACAGTCCTTCTTGGGAGGGTGACGGAGTCAGCATGCACCCCACATGCCAAGTGCTTCTGAGAGAAAGGCCTGCCTAATGCTAATGTTCATCTCAGACCGCTTCTTGATCACAGTGATTCAAATAGTCGAAGCAGAGATAATTCAGAGGAGATTTGGAATAGTCAAGTAGAATTGTGCTACGTTATCTGTGGCCCTGAATTATCACAGAAACTGGGAAAACTGCTTCAATGCACCACTCACCCAGTAGGTCTGTGTGCATGGGAGGTGTACTGATAACTCACATTCATTGTTGTTGTGGTGGTGGTGGTGGTTAGGTGCCTTCAAGTCATATCCGACTCATGGCGACCCTCAGAGTGTTTTCAATGGTTGACTGTTTTGGAATTGCCTTGGGAGTGGACTTCTCCCACTATTGTGGTACTGGGAATTGAACTCAGGACCTCAGAGACTGCAGAGCAGCGCTCTACCAACTGAGCTAAATCCCAGCCCTACATTCATTGGATCTATGTAATACAAAGATAATTCCATCAACATCATTTTCTTTTCACTTCACAATATCCCTGTGGGATTATTCTTAATACTTCTGTTTTTGGTTAAAAAAAAATGACTAGTCCAAAGTCATGCAGCTAAAAAGAAGCTGACTTGGGACTTAAAACCAACTGTGTTGATTCCATACTCAGTGGTTGTTCAGGGACACCAGACCTACTTTCATATCCTTTCTCAACACGTGCTGGCTCCTGCTACTGAAAATGTGGTTCCCAGAGTAGCAGTGTGGCTACCACCTGGGACCTCGCTCAAAACACAGGAATTCAGCTTCACCCCAGGCCCCCTGAATTAAAATCTGCATTTCAACCAGATTTCTGGGTCATTCCTGTGCACTCTGTAGCACTGTGCAATACAAATGTTGTTGTTGTTAGGTGCCGTCAAGTCGGTATCCGACTCATAGTGACCCTCATAGGGTTTTCAATGGCTGACTGTTTCGGGATTGCCTTGGGAGTGGATTCCCATGTCCTTCTCCCACTTTTGCAGTGCTGGGAATCGAACTCGGGACCTCAGAGACTGCAGCATAGTGCTCTACCAACTGAGCGTAGTAGGTACTATACATATGCCTTTATGTTTTCTTGTAATCACGTTGTTCTTGTTAGGTGCCTTTGAGTTGAGTCTAATTTATAGTGACCCTCATAGGGTTTTCATTGGCTGATTGTTCTGGGAGTGGTTTCCTCCTCCTCCCATTTTTGCGGTCCTGGGGATTGAACCTAAGTCCTCAGAGAGTACAGAGCAGCACTCTATCAACTGAGCTAAGCCCCAGGCCCTATAATCACATTAAAAAGTAAACACAAACAGGTGAGATTAATTTTAACCTTAATATATTTTCACTCGAAATGTAGACAATGTTATCATTTCAACTTCTGTCAATATAAAAAATGATTAATGAGAAATCTTACACTCCTCTGTTGCACTGAGTCTTCAGAATCTGATACATTTGACACATAGCTCAATTCATGCTGGCCCCATTTCACCGACTCTGTGACCACATGTGACTACCGTATAGACAGAGCCGTCCCAGAGAAGGGTTCTCAGACTTTAGTGGAGATCAGAATCAGTTGGAGGGCTTGTCAAAACAGGTGCCCACCTCCAGAGTGACTGACTCAGTGGGTCTGGGTCGTAACCCCTGTAGTTCCATTTCTAACAAGATCCAGGCGATGCCAAGTCAGTAGGTCCTAGACAATGCTTTGGTAACCAACTGCTCTCGAAACTTGTGTGCCTCATCTGAGAAGTCATAAATTTCTGGATTTTGAGGAGAGAAACAAAGAGGACTCGGGGATATTGGAGGAAAAGAAAGTCACAGTCGGGAGAACACAGGCTTCCGGGGCTGCCAGATGCCATGAGGAAGGCTTCTTCTCTGGGGACTAGATGTAGTTATCCACAGGAAGACAGGTCAGTAGGCAGACGTGACCACGTGTTTACCTGACTTGGAAAGAGCATGTGGCTGTGTCTAGACTCACCGATTGCCATGTTACTGTTGTACTAAAGATAATCCTCAGGTGGTGTAGACAGGGACCCCAGACCGATTTCCCACTTCCATCGCACCGTCTCTCACCACATCCGGTCTCTTCTTCCTTGAAAACTGCTTTGACGTCTCTCTCTGTTCTGCCTCCATTCCACCTCCTTCTGTCCCGCTCAGTTGCCCCACCTCCACCCCCTCAGGTCTCTCTGCTTCCAGGTTTTCCCCTTCCCAGACCCTTCTACACACTGCCACCAGACAGACCCTTTCAAAAGAGAAACCCTGCCGTGTCTCCACTTTGATTTAAACAATCTAAACACATCCCTTTACTTTCAGAATAAGATCCAACCTGTTCCCCTGGCCCTCCCCACTTTTGTGGTACTTGAGGATTGAACCCAGGGCCTTGCAAGAGCTCTACCACTGGCCTATACTCCCAGCCCATTTTAAAATTTTTATCTCAAGACAGGGTCTAGCTAAGCTGTGCAGGGTGCCTCTGGCTTTGAACTTGCAGTCCTCCTGTCCACCTCCCATGCCACTGGGATTACAGATGTGAGTGGCTGTGCCCAGCCTCCCCTGACCTTTAGGGCACTCCCTGGCACCCTCTGCCCCTCCTTCACTCACACACAGACTGCTTTGCCCTCTGCACCCTGCTCCAGGACACCGGCCTTTTGTTCTCTTTTGAATAAGAAGTATCTATGCCATTTTCTGGGCTGGGATTTAGCTCATTGGGTAGAATGCAGCCCTGCAGTCTCTGAGGCCCGAGTTCATTTCCCAGCACCGCAAAAATGGGAGAAGGGCCTGGCAATCCAGTCCCAAGGTAATCCCGAAGCACTCAGCCATTGAAAACCCTATGAGGGGTTGCTATGAGTCGGATACCAACTCGACCACACCTAACAACAACAACAACAACATGCCATTTTCTGACTCTCAACCTTCACAACCATGGTCCCTCTGCTTTGAATTTTCTTTCTCCTGTGATTTTCTAGGGCCATCCATTTCTTGCTTTAGCCCATGTCTTCCTAGAAATCCTCTTGGAGCACCCTATGGAAAGTAGCATCTGTACTCTGGTCCTCTCTATACCCCCTGGATGGGATCTTTCATGATACTTAACACAATTTGTTATGACCTGGGTATTAGGGTGTTTATTGCTTCATATTGGTCTGCCCCGATATTCCATAAGCAACAAGAGGTAAAGAATGAAAAAGTAAAGCCAGGCACTGTGTCGCAAGCCTGTAATCCCATTGGCTCTGGAAGCAGAGGCAGGAGGATCGCAAGTTCGAGACCAGAGGCAGTCTGCGTAACTTAGTGAGACCCTGTCTCAAAAAGTAAAAAAATGGGCTGAGGTGCAGCTCAGTGGTCTAGCACTTGCAAAGCATGCAAGCATGAGGCCCTGGGTTCAACCCCCAATACACACACACACACACACACACACACACACACACAAAGTTCATTCACTCTATCCCAGCTCCACTCTAACCCAGCTCTGTGCCCAGCCCAGTGGTAGACCTTCATGTGTCTGTTGGCTAGCTGGAGAATCCTGTCATGTTAACAAATTATGAGGACAAGGTAACAGAAAAGATGCACTTGAACATGTTTCTGATTGCTCAAGGCCAGTGGATGATAGCAGCAAAGAAAGGGAGGGCAACGTCATCATATTAACATAGCCGCATTACCATGTTCAGAAATGGTCAAAAAAACCCAGGAAACTGGACCAAGCCAGGCTGATTGCCTATGAAGGTTAATGTCAAGATGCAAATGTAACAGTTGTTTACAGCAAAACACTCATTAAAAGAGGCAGCCAGTACCATGGAGGGCAATTTCCTATTTTCTTTATTTGGGCAACAGGTAGAAACCAATAGCTTCTTTGCCATTTTAAATTAAATTGAATCCCATATGATTGCTTACTGGAGAATTTTATTTTTAGGCTTTGGCTATCATCTCTGAGATGCATCCCTTTCCTTTTCATAGCCAGACCATAGCTATAGATTCCCAGTATCTCTGTGCCTTCCTCATCTAGGTACAGCCGGTATATAATCTCAGGCAGGGGTGATTGCCTCCCACCCAGAGGGGAGTTGCCAGAGAAATCCCAGGGGCCGAGCAGCATGGCCTCTCCGTTCACTGCCCTGCATCCAGGCTGTGCTTCAGAGCACAGGCTGGGGGCTTCACTGCCTACAGCAGAGGTTCTAATAAATCAGCCGGAATCCCGCAGAGGGGTCCCACCAATGCAGCCATTTAGATGTGAGCAGACCAGAACCAGAGCTGCCCCATCCTTCATCCTGCCTGGTGCTTCCTTTCTCTGGAGGTGCCTTTTGTTGTGCCTGGACTGAAAGGGAGTCCTGGAGCCCAAGCTATTGTGAGATTCCAAGCTGGCTCTCTCTGTGTGAGGGGGCTTGGGGGAAGCGCACACGCTCATCCGCCTTTTCTCCCTCCTCGCTGCTTTTTATTATCATTAATAATGAAATATTGAGACCAGGCTGCTAATGAGCCTCAACTCCCTCCTGTTAGTTTATTTTTCACCGTCAGACTGTCACTTCAGAGTAAATTACTTCTCTCTGCTTCTTGTTCCCGGAATACCACACCAGCGTGACCCTCCCCCTCCCATCTCTATTCTAATTTCAGGGCTATTCAGTTTCCCTCACTCCAGTTTACCAAGCAAGGGAGGGCGTCCCATCTATCATACTCAAACCTGCACCACGGGGCGCCTCCTGCAATTGAGACATCACTCTTGTTACACTGAGTCTGGTCAGGTTTTAAATACTTATGCAATATGCACAGCCATCACCTACCAATAACTAAATAAATGATCTATACCCATATCTATATGTTATTTATTGAATTCTATGGAAAACCATCTAGAGCTGAGTGCTGTGGTGGGCTCTTGTGATCCTATCAACTTGGGAGGCTGAGGCAGGAGGATCATGAGTTCGAGGCCAGAGCAAGTCTATGTCACGTAGCAAGACCTTGTTGCAAAGTAACACGATTTTAAAAAGGGGCTAGGAGTGCAGCTCAGAAGGAGTGTACCCTGGGTACTGAGGGAGGAAAAGAAAGGAAAAAGCATTTAGGGACTGTGAGGCAGAGTGAGAGATCTGTTTTGGAGGGAGGGGGCCAGATAAACAGACAAGCTGTAGTCACTACCACCGCCACACGCTGCCAGGACCGCATCTGCTCAGCTCGGCTCCTGTTCATTTCATGACATGCTAAGCATTTCCTTGTCAATTGGGAGATGTCAGGACGTGAAAACAACCGACAGTAAGTAGATATTTTGCACCAGCACGACAGCAAGTGTCTCGAATATGCTTTTGTCTTCTGTGCAAAGATGCTAAACTGGCCCTCATCAAACAGCCACCATGTCCTCCTGTTTCCTGTGTTATCCAGGAATACAAAGGATTCTGTGCTGCTTCCTCACTCTTTCATTTCTTCTCTGATTCCTTTCTCTCTTTCTTGTTTTCATGTTCCTTAAAAATGAGGGCTTGCATGTCTTGGAATATAGCCAGGTTTGTAACTCTCTATGTGACCTTGGGGGCTGGGATTTAGCTCAGTTGGTAGAGCACTCCGCTGCAGTCTCTGAGGTCCCGAGTTCAATTCCCAGCACCGCAAAAATGGGAGAAGGGCCTGGCAATCCACTCCCAAGGCAATCCCGAAACAGTCAGCCATTGAAAACCCTATGAGGGTCGCTATGAGTCGGATACCGACTTGACGGCACCTAACAACAACAACAACAATGTGACCTTGGGGGCTGGAGTTCAGCTCAGTTGGTAGAGTGCTGCTCTACCCTCTCTGAGGTGAGACCCTGGGTTTGATTCACAGCACGCGAAAATGGGAGAAGGACCTGGCAACCCACTCCCAATACAAGAAATCATGGAAAAACCTATGAATAGCAGAGAAGCACTGACAGAGTGCAGGGCATGGCACAGTGTCAGGGAGTGTTTCCTTCTGTGGTACATAGGGTCGCTATGAGTTGGTCCCAGCTTGAGGACACCTAACAACAACAACAACATGTGACCTTGGACAACTAATCTGACCTCTCCAAACCTGTGTGCTGGCAATGACAGTATTTATGTCATCGTGTTTGAGAACCAAAGAAATTAACAAAGGCAACTTGCTTAACATAGTGCTTCATACTTCACAAATGCTTAGTAGGTCGTTTCTTCTTTCTTCTTCTGTTTCTTTTTCTATTTCTCTCCTTTCTTTGTTTTCTTTCGTTTCCTTTCTTCTTTCCTTTCTTCCTTCTTTCCTTTCTTTCTTTCTTTCTTTTTCTTTCTTCTTTTCTCTTTCTTCTTCTTTTTTTTTTTTTTTTTGGTATTGGAGGCCTGAATCCAGGGCTTCACCCTTTGCAGGTACTCTACCTCTGAGATATACTCTCAATCCCTTTTTGTATTTTTTCAGTTGAGGCAGGGTCTCAATAAGCTACATAGGCTGCCCCCAGCCTTGAACCTGCGATCCTCCTCCCTCCACCTCCACCTCCCTAGTCGCCGGGATTACAGACATGAGCCAATGTGCCCAGCTTCTTTTGTCTTCTTTTAGCAGTAGGAATTCTGACCTAGAGAATGAGCTTCCACTAATCACTCCTGGTCCATTATGTATGCAACAGAACACATGTCCAGTGTTACAGTTGATCAGCACACTGTTCTGTGGTACCAGTAAAACCTGAGCAAGAGAAATCAGTAACAGCAAGGCTGTTTTTACTTAAAACTTTGGTATTTTGTTCATTGTGGAGTTTTTAAACTCTTCCATTAAAATATCATTTATCTTGGTTATTCAGCTTTTCGGCAACACTTTAATTCTGTGCCCAAGGCAAATATATCATGAGCCTCACTTGTCATTCCTCAGCCCCTGTCTGCCACAGAAATCAATTCTCTCTCTCTCTCTCTCTCTTTTTTTTTTTTTTTTTTTTTTTTTTTACTTTTTGAGACAGGGTCTCGCTAAATTACACAGATTGCCTCTGGTCTCAAACTTGCGATCCTCCCGCCTCTGCCTCCTGAGCTGCTGGAATTACAGGTGTGCACCACTGCAGCCGGCAGAAATCAATTCTTTTCTAGTCCCCTGGACTTTCTGAAACTCTCAGGCTGTGCCTATACTCTTGTAACAGTATATGCCATCTTGATAAAGGGCCACCTTCCTGGCATTGGCCATAGCAGGGGAAGGGAAGAGTCAATTTTACTCAAAAAGGAAAAGACTCTTTGGACTGATCATAAAACAAAAGCAGACAGAAAAATACATTTGAGACCTTCGCGACCTGGAGGTTAGGCTTTCCAATCTCCCTAGCTGATCCATGAAATCCTGTCTTCCATCCCTTGATGGGCCATGAGTAGGGGGCAGCCTGGAGGGAGGTTATTTATGAAGCTGGCCCTCTGGGTGTGAGATGGAGCAGACGGAAAGGTCAAGAGGCAGAAGTCAAATGGCGTCCCTTTTCCTTTCTCATTTCCATGTAAGTGAGTAAGACTGCCCGTGGGGTTCAGCTGTTCATGAGGTCTTCTGCTGTGCTCCATGGTCAGGTAGGGGCAGCTCAGTATTTGTACCTTGCAGTCCTTTTGCTTTAAGAATAAAAGGGAAGCTGTTGGTGAAGTGAGAGGCTGAGCATGCAGGCTTCCAGGACGCCTGGCTAACAGAACCGTCTATCATAGTATTGCATTTTCTTCACCTGAGTACTAAGAGTACTGTGGAAAAACTATGCCGTCGTTTCTAATCTTTGAGGTCCTGGGGGAGTCCTCGTACCTTCAAATATGCCCTGCTAAAGCTACTTTCTATTAAAGCTGAGACTTTCCAGCCTTTTCTATCCCACACAAATCTTATAGCTCAGTGGTCCCCAACCTTTTTGGCACCAGGGCCTGGTATCATGGAAAACAATCGTTTTTCCATGGACTGAGGGTGAGAGTGTTTCAGGAAGATTCAAGCACACTGCTTTTCTTGTGTGAATACACAGGGAGCTTCGCGTGCTTCGCTTCCGGCAGCAATCTGTTTCTTGGGGGCTGAGGACCCTTGCCGCTAGCTAACCCTACCCTAGTGGTCAAAACACAGCAGCGTTCCAGCTTGGCATCACGAGTCCCTAAGCAAAACTGATGCTTATTAACCTGGTGCAAGTCGTCATCTTTTTCTTCTTCTTTCTCCTCCTCCTCCTCCTCCTCCTCCTCCTCCTCTTCCTCCTCTTTCTCCTCCTGCTTCTCTTCCTTCTCCTCCTCCTCTTCTTCCTCCTCCTCCTC
>VMDO01015452.1:0-51127 GCA_007922755.1 Pedetes capensis
AGCAGATCGAAACACTTGCCGATTCTGTGCCAGGCAAACCATCTTATTTATGTTTAAGCCCATTGTTGCAGACACTGTGTTAATCCATCTGGTAGAGGGTTTTCCTCTTTTCCGTTGACCTGCCACTCTTCCAAACATGATGTCCTTCTCCAGGGATTGTTCTCTCCTGACTACATGTCCGAAATATGTAAGACGCAGTCTAGCCATTTTTGCTTCCAAGGAGCACTCTGGTTGTACTTCTTCTAGGACAGGTCTGTTGGTTCTTTTGACAGTCCATGGTATATTCAATAGTCATCTGCAGCATCATAAATCAAAAGCATCAATTCTTCTGTCTCCCTTATTCACTGTCTCCCTCATTCACAAACAAATGATGTGAATGAAAATATCATGGCATGGGTCAGGCACACTTTGATCTTCAATGTCACATCTTTACTTTTCAACACTTTAAATAGGTCTTTTGTAACAGCTCTTCCCAATGCAATGAGTCTATTGATTTCTTGACTGCTGCTTCTGCAGGTGTTGATTATAGGGCTAAGTAAAACAAAACCTTGGACAACCTTAATCCCATCTCCATTTATCATGAAGTTGCTCACTGACCAAATTGCAAGGATTTTTGTTTTCTTGATGTTGAGGTGCAATCCATACTGAATGAAGGCTGTGTTATTTGATCTTCATAAGTAAATGTTTTAAATCTTCTTCACTCTCAGCAAACACAATTGTGTCATCTGCACAACACAGGTTGTTAATGAGTCTCCCTCCAATTCTGATTCTGCATTCTTCTTCATAAAATCCAGTTTCTCGGATTATTTGCTCAGTGCAGAGATTGAAGAGGTTTAGTGAAAGGATACAGCTTCCTTACTATTAAGCCTATCAACCAAATCAAGCTATTTTATGTTAGAAAACATCTGACTTTAAAAATGTGTTAATCAATATTTTCAAAGAATACTATAAAACCTGGTAGGAAATAAATTTTGGAATAAACCTCATAAGATAATAGTCTAAAAAGTAGTCAGGTCCAGGTTTCCATTTTGATCCAATATATTTATTTTAACTCTGGTATTTGGCTTTGAGAATTAATTAAATAAAAATCTGAACTCCATTATTTTGACTAGACATTATGATCTAATATTTTTATAGATTTAATGAAAGAAGAAGAGAAGTTCTACTAAAAAAATTGGCCAACACAGCATATTTTAAATGGGAGGCAGGAAATATGAAATGTTTTAGAGGAGGAAATAAGATGAAGATTGACTAGGTTTGGAATAAGTAATTTAGGATTTAAACTACTTTATTAAATAAACAAGAAACTCATCTCATTAAAGTTTTATCTGTATGTTTTCTGGTCTGTCATGAAAAATATGATAGTCCCAGAAACCATTAGAGTTATAGAATTAATGTTCTTAAGCAAAAATTGTTATTACCCCTACCAGCCCACTCCATTATATATATGGATTCAAAATATCCCAACTCAAGCCCAGATTCTCCTTTCTAGAGCTGGATATACCCTTTAACAGAAACGTGCATAACACCCTGCAAGAGTCTATACCGTCAGGGGTTTTGCTGGCTTGAGTAGTCCTTAAAAGAGATCTTCTTTTGTGGAGGAACTAGGAGGTTTTCCACCCCTAGAAGGACGTGGGTATCTTGCTTCCCTAAACTAGGACAGGGTTAAAGAAAACCAGGTATATTTCAGGGAGAAGGGTTTAAAGAAAGCTACTGAAGGCAGCTGAGAATCGGAGCATAATTAATTCCTCTAGAATCCATGAGGCCTGGCCCCTGGGTGGTTTGCACAGCCTGCCTTTAAGGCACCGCCATCCACAGCACCACATCAGCTCAGCTCCTGGGTCCAGCTCTACCCCTACTGCCCTATACTGACTCATACCCTTGTCTTTTCCTTTCTGCCTCCCAGCCCAGAGAGGAGGAAGGTCACTCTTGTTCTCTCTGGAAATCAAGTCCTGTGCTGGGACTGGCAGCTGGGGTGTAGGAATCAGTTCCCATGTTCAGGAAATGGCTGCCTAGGGAAGGGCAGGAGGATGAGAACTCCTCTTCCCCACCTTCGCTGTGCTGGGGGAACTCTTCACCTACCACCTCTGTTCCCGGAAAGGGGGAGGGTGCTTTATTCTGGAGCGGTGGAAGGCCAATACTGTTGGCTTCCGTCACTTGGAGGCTATCTTGGAGTGTGTCAGGCTGGGCTGCAGGAGGTAAGGGCTGGCTGTGCTAGGCAAGGAAAGGCCAAGGCATGCCAGCCCATGGCCCCTCGGTTTCAACTTTGAGGAAGTTGCTCTACTTCTTTGAGCTTTAATCTTCTTATAACCAAAACTTGGTTGTCAATGGCTAGCTCTCAGATTTGAGGGAGGACTAAGTGGGAATGTGTATCCAAGGTCCCTAACCATGCCTGGGGACAGGAGATGCATGAGACATCCATTTCCTTGCACTGTCCCTACTTCAGCTCAGGGTTGGGATCTCTCCAGCTCTCTTTGAGACAAGCCCTGCTTCCCCATTTCTCCATCTCTAACCCTCAGTCCCAGAAGGCTTGGATCTCAGGCTCCCCTTCCTTGGGCTGCACCAGCACAGGCTCCTACCCCTGCTTCAGAACCCTCCTCAGACTTCACCAAATCTAGACCCCTTCACCTCTGAGCCTGGCCCATCAGGTGAGCCTGAGCCCCTCTCCCCCTTTCTGTCTGTCTCTGTCTCTGTCTCTGTCTCTCTCTGTCTCTCTCTGTCTCTCTCTCTCTCTCTCTCTCTCTGTCTCTCTCTCTCTCTCTCTCTCTCTCTCTCTCTCTCTCTCACACACACACACACACACACACACACACACACACACACACCCCAGAGGCTGCCTCCCTTTTGGGCTAAAGCCAAACCCCGAGAAAAATGCCAAATGAAAAGAAGAAGAATGGAGTCCATTTTTCTCACTCTTCCAGACTCCATGAACTTTAGGGTAATTGGACAGATGCTAAATGAATACAGGGCTCTTTTTTAATCTTAAGTCTTCTTAATTGCCTCAGTTGGAAGAGTCATTAATACATGATTAATGGGGAACTTTCTGTAAAAACTGAATTACCCTGAGCTGTGCTGCAACCTGCTGCCCAGACGCTCTGCAGTGTTTGAGCTGTTAATAGCTCCAGGTTGGCTCTCATTTCAAACAGCAGAAAATGCTGCAGATGGAGGGACTCTGTTCCACAGCCAAGCCCCTTGCTCATGGTCATAGGGAAAACTGAGAGTAGGCTAAACAACCTGGTCAAAGTACTGCAAGCAGCTAGGATCTGTGCCAAAGTGGAATCCCTGGCCAGTAAGAGCTGCGCAGGTGCCCTGATGCTCTAAAACGCCTTCTCTCACCACCATGGTGTGGGAGGTAGAAGCCAACAACATAGATAAAACTCAAAGATAGGAGGTACATACCCCTAAATGCAGCAGCAGCTATGTTCAGGAGAAATCATAATGTTGACTTCGAATTTTATTTTGCTGTGCTATTTTTCTGCATTGATCTTGCATTATTTGAAACTTTTTTCAAAATGTTATTTCAAAGATTTGGGACACAGCATCTGGAAGCATACCTACATATGTAAAGGCAGGCAGGCTGAACACAGGTGTTCTGCTCATATCCCCCCCCCCTTTTTTTTATGTAGTTCTGGAGATTGATCCTAAGACCTCACACATGCTAAGCACACACTCTACCACTGAGCTACACCCCAGCACCACACTTGTCTCATTTTCAGGGTGAAAACGTTTGGGTCTATGGTAGACGAAGATTGTGAGAACCACCACAGCATGACCAGGTCACATGGCATCAATGTGACGTTGTAGAGAACATTGTGCCACCGCATCCTGTGCAGCTCCCTGGCAGGCCTCCAGGTGCTGGGCATGATCCTGCCGAGACTCCCCAGCCCAGCTTGCCCATGATTGCCAGGCCAGAGAATCAGCAGCCAAAGAGGTTTCAAAGCCAGTGACAGTGCTGCATCCACGTGGGTGACCACGGAACCATAAGAAGACCAGGAATCCAGCCATCCACGAGGTAAAAGGAAAGAAAAGCTTCATTGGACTAAAGGGGGAAACTGGGCTTGTAGCAGGTGTGGAGGTCTTGACTATCTGACACTTCCAGATGGCCAAGTCAGAGGTTGTGGAGCTGCTTTTCCACTGTAAAGAAACAACCACCGGTGTCCCCAGGTCTTTCGATTTCCCTGCTATGACCCTAATCTGAGGTCCAGCTTCTAGCCTTCAGAATGGAACTAGACCCTGCAAACTTACCGAGCCAGCAAGTAGATTCCCAGGTGCTTGGTCTAACTGTAAGTTTACACAGGAGACCTCCGGAGGGGGTGCTTTAAAACTGTTATGGTGATAGTTGTGCCACCCAGCAAAGTTACAAAAAAAGCATTGAATTATATACTTAAAATGGCTGAATTTTGTGATCTGTAAAGTAGACCTTAGGGCTGGGTTTAGGTCAGTTGGTAGAGTGCTGTTCCACATTCTCTGAGGACTCTGGTTCGATCCCCAGCACTGCAAAAATGGGAGAGGAACGTGGCAGTCCACTTCCGAAGCAATCCTGAAACCATCAGCCATTAAAAACCCTACAAGGGTCACTATGAGTCAGACCAGACTCAACAGCACCTCACAACAACAGCAAAGTAGACCTCAATAAAGCTGGTAACAGAGACAAAAGGAAGCAAAACAAAAATGACAACAAAACCTCACCCAGGCTCATGGAATCTGTTTTCCAAACTTCCCAGATGCCTCCTCTGCCTGGGGCTCCCTGTTCCCTCCACAGACCTCCTGCTGTTCTCTTGGGTTCTCAACCACTTTATGCCTTTACCTGTGTATTAGGCAACTCTCACCTGAAGCAAGGATGGCTAGACCGCATCTTACGTATTTTGGACCTGTTGTCAGGAGGGACCAATCCCTGGAGAAGGACATCATGTTTGGGAGTATGGCAGGTCAACAAAAAAAAAAGAAGACCCTCAACTAGATGGACTGACACAGTATCTACAACAATGGACTTAAACAAAAAATATTGTGTGCATGGCAGTGTTGGGTAGTGTTTCGTTCTGTTGTACATAGGGTCACTATGAGTCAGACTTGACTCGATGGCACCTGATAACAACAAGCAACAAGAGCTGTTGATGGTAAAATACAGATACTCCTTTCATTCAGTTAATTGCTTCCTAATAGTACATTGTGTAACATGACAGCATATGTTTATATGCTCCTCTATTGATGGACTTTATGGTTATTTTTTATTGTTGCTATAAGAAATGATTGGGAGAAGGGCCTGGCAATCCACTCCCAAGGCAATCCCGATGCAGTTGCCATTGAAAACCCTATGAGGGTCGCTATGAGTCAGATACTGACTCAACGGCACCTAACAACAACAACGACATAAGAAATGATACAATGAACATCACTGGACACATTTTCCTATGCACCTAAGCAAGAGTTTAACTAGGTCAGTGGTTCTTAAGTTGTGGACCAGAACCTGCTGCACCAGCATCCCCTGAGAACTTGGTAGAAATGGAAATCCTCAGACCCCACCCAAGACTGAATCAGAAACCCCAAGACTGGGCTTGAAACTCTGTTGTAACAAGCCTGCCAGTGGTTCAGATGCAAACTACAGTTTGAGGACACAACCCTGGACTAGAGCATCCATCTAGACATGGAGCCACAAGTCCCATTGGTATGTGGGGCTACTGTCCACCATACACTTCCAATGGTGCCAGTGCAGTTTGCCAATTTACCCCCGACTGATGGCAAACAAGGACATCCCAAATGCGCCAATATTGGCACTCATGGGCCATCTACTTTTTGCCTAACTAATGGATGGACATGGTTACTCATTTTCTTTAAGTTTGCCTTGCTATCATTATTAAAGAGATTTTCATATACATTTTGGCCACTCAGCTCTCTTCCTATATCATTAACTTTATAATCATTTCATTAGGAAGAAAAGCATATTGAAAAGCACGCATACAGATTTCAGGCTGTGGTCACTTGCCTCATCACTGTGTTTATGAGACGAAAACTGCATGGGAAGTTCTATAACAGATCCAGCTGCTCAGCCACCTCCCTGCTCAGATGCCTGCCCCACTGGCTCTTATCTCAGTCTCCAGGCCTCCCCCAGGATGACCTTCTGGGCTGAAACTCACATTCTCCTCTTGCAACTACAGCCAATACAGCCTGAGCCCATCTGCCCGCGAATAACCCTGCCCAAGAGTTGCCTGTTAAGAGTTCTCTCCCAGCCCCAGCCCCAGCTGGGCCCCATGAGGGCACCACACCTAATTCAAGAGATCAGATATACAATAGATGCTTAACAATATCAAGGCATCATTTATTCATTCAGCCAAAATGTATCTATTGAGCAGCGTGGCTGTGCCAGTCCCTGAGCTCAGAGCATCAGAGTGAGTCCTGTTGAGAACCACCGCTCCATGGGCCCACATGGAGCTCACATCTCCTTGGGAGACCCAGACATGAAGTGAGCAAGTCCACAAATCAATGTAAAGTTGCAGCTACCGCAATAAGCAGTGGGCAATGTGACGAGACGAGGGAGGCTTCCGGAGGAAGTGATGACTCAGCCAAGACCTGGAGGAAGCACATTCGCTTTCCCAGGGTCCCCCAGGCTCTCCAGGGCCCCAGAGCTCAGCCAGCTGCACACACAGCTCTGAGTACCCTGTAACAGCCAAGAGCATCAAGGCTGCAAGGGAGGGGGACCCCAGAAATGAGCCCTGGCCCTCTCAGCAGCCCAGGGGTTGGACTGGACACCCACACTGCAGCCGAGAGGCCCATATGGTTTTCCATCTGCCGCAGCAACAGAACAAACAGCTACATCAGACTGTCACAGAAAGCATAAAGACCAGAAAGATCCTAGCGTTCAGGGACCGGAGGCCTCAGAGGTAGAGAGCCAGAGCACCCCTGGGAGGCTGGCTTTGTAGGAGCAGATCTAATGCGGTCTAATTTGCTTTCAATAGTGCTCTGAAGGAAGGAGGGAAGATTCCTTTCTTTCCCCCAACGCTGCCCCTCCTCCCACTCCTCGGGCTGGGCATCTCTTCCCTGGTGAATTCATGATAATGCTGCTGTTTACACTTTCCAAAGGAGGCGGAGGGGCTGGTTCCTGCTGCCCCATTGTCAACAGAGAAGAGAAGCTGTCCTCCCCATCTCTCTCTACCTCACTCCTAAGGATGGTTATGAAACACCCTCCGCCCTCCACTGCGTAGAGAAATGGAGCACCCACTGCTTTGATGGACGCCACAGCCAGCCAGCTGGCTTCAGGGTCTGGACTGCAGCACAATGATCTTAGTTAAAACAGGCTATTTCCTAAATGTCCGTGTTCTGCTCTCTGGGCATGCAGGTTTCCTCTTCCCATGGCTTTGGATAGCAGGCGTTTGGGGTATGTTAACCTGGCTGCAGATGTAAGGGAGGCCGGATTGCCAAGATGGGCTGATTATTTCAAACAGAGAGAGTTTCATGAGACAGCGTAGAAACAGTTGGGAAAAAGATCTTCTGCATTAATCCAGGCCCTCCCCCTCATCGCCAAAGAAGCCCCCTTGCTCACTAGGGCACGCTGACGTCACCCCTCTCAAAGTCTTAATTGTATTCTCTGTACTTGAAGGGGCTAAATTACATTTTCTCTAAAATTTCCAGTTTAATGCCCATTACTTAATTTTATATGTTTTTGCCCCCCTTCTTAAAGTGGCTTACAAAAATAAATTTGGTGCAAAACTTTTTAAACTGAAGTGAGGAAATTAGAGAGGAAAGAAGGGTAAATTGGGACACTAAAATAAAACTGGACTCTAAAGCCATGTGATAAAGCCCTGTTCACTTTTATAGAGAGAGTTTCAAGACTGCAATCAGTTTCAAGACTGAGCATGTAGATATGGGAATGGTAAACAAGTTCTTTAGGAAAAGGTCGACTCTTCCTGGTTTGAAGGCCTAAGGAAATTTCTCACTTAGCTCTTCACAGAAAGATATTCCGGCACGTTATGAGCAAATTCTCATTAACATTCTTTTCAGGAAACACATTAACCTCTGCTAAGGCCCCCCACATTGGCCAGTACTGGTGGGCCAAAGGGTGGTTTGGTGAGATTAGTTTGAGCTCGGCCAAAACCTGCAGCTCATACTTGAAGTTCTGTGGGAGTCTGTAAACTAAGAGGGCAATACTAGAGTAGCTAGGACAGCATGTCTCAACTGAGGGGCCAAGGACTCCAGGGGGACCCAGACATGTTCTTGAGTTTGCAGATGCTGATACCTAAGCATCTATAATCATTTTTGTGTAAATTCCAATAGAAGAAAAAGAAAAGAAATGAATATATCACAGGGGCCACCTAGCCAGAGAGGTTCTCTCCCACTCTGAAGTTAAGATCACAGGCCCCAATTGTTTCTTGGTCATACTACGGCTCTCCCTGCCCCATGTACCTCCACACTTCCTCTGTCAGTGCTTAAGCATTGTTAAGCATTGTCAGGGACAATGGTAAACCCAGGACAAACCAGAGCTGGTCCGGATTAAGCTACCTTTCCTGGCTCCAGATTGTCTCAACATAGTAAAACTCAAACTCCTTTGAGTGCTGTGCAAGGCTCTGTGTCATCTGCCCACCTCTGGCCTCAGCAGATGCTCCTCCCTCCTGCCCTATCCCTGACCCCCCACCCCAGCCCTGCATCCTGGCCAGCCCACCGGCGTGCCTTTGCGCAGACACCCTCCTCACTCTGTGTGTGTGCCCTGAGCCCCTCTCTCCTCCCAAGCTTCTGCCCCTCCAAGGCCTGGCCCAAAGACCACCAAAGCTAAGCCTTTCCCACTTCTCCAGGGTGATAATCTCTCAGGGCACTTGGTCAATGTCACATTGGTAATGCAGGGCTTGTCACTGAGTCCTGCTAGGCCCTGGCTGACACTGGGGATGAAGCACTGAGAAGCCCTCAGCCCACAAGAAGAGCTGGAGTTGCCTGGGCTTGGGTCTGTCTTCCCCGCCTCACTGGGGGCTTCTGGAGGGTACAGGCCTCTGCCCACAAGCCCTCAGCCCCCATTCCCCAAGCCCCAGTAGAAGCTCAGCAAGTGTCTGTAGAACTCACCTTCAGGAGAGAGGGGCATGGGGGGCTGCCTCAGGGTAGAAGCCCCTCCGAGGGCCAGCAGGTTGTGGGTCTACTGGCTGGATGAACTGGGCATAGGCAGGAACTTCTAATCCTTTTGTCACTGCAGGGTTGACCTGGAGACTGGCCGAGGAAGGCAGAGGGAAGGCAGCTGCCTCGCTGTAGATAAGCACCCGAAACACTTTGTGCTTACTGCCATTTCTTGCTGCACCTGTTTATTTAACCAGAGCATTCTGATCACAGTGCCCATTAAGGCTTGTTGACATATTTGAAATCCCGCATTCATGCCACTCCAGCTTCAGCCATCCATCTCCCAGCTGTGCTGTGTATTAATTAAAACAGCAGATGAGGTGCCCGGGGTGAATCTCCTGGGGGAGGGGTGGGGCTTCTCTTCAAAGGGATCCAGTTTCACTTGCAAGGTGAGCTGGTTTGCTTTTTTGACTTCTACATGGGCATCTGCTGTGCCCAGCACCTGCTGCTTGGTGCAGCCACACACTAGAGTGTATGTGCAGGTGTATTTGTACACATGTATACATGGGACATACGCAGGTGTGAGAGTTCTCATGGGTACAAGTACACGTTTGCATGTGTCCAGCTGCCGGCCCTGGCACCTGCTGGCTTCCCACCTTCAGTGAGTACATTTGGAGGACCAAGTTCCCTCTGCAGTTTGTTGTGCTGGAAGCAGCAGGGAAGCTGCGCTGCTAGCATCAATCACCTGAGATTAAAAAAGAGAGAGGCTTTGTGTTTACTGCGAGTTCCTTGCGATGATAATTACTAGGACCTTGTAATTTTCCTCCTGGAGAGTTTGGCAGGCTGGGAGTACTTTATTTCAATTGTTGCCAGTTCCTCACTGAAGGGATCTGTTAATTCTTCCCCGCTGAGTTATTTGTCTCCTTCTGAATGGCAGTTGGGGACCATGGAAGGCAGGACCCCAGTGGGACAGCTCTGTGGGGGAGGTTTCCATGGAGCCCAAGGAAGCAGGGCACTCATGGGAGGAGCTTAGCCCTGGAGCTCTGGGGTCTGTGCTCTGGCCCTGACCCACCAGGTGATCTTGGGAAATTATCCACCCACCCCCAACCTCACCCCAGTCTTGGAAGTTGCTTCCTCATTTGCAAAATGAAGGACTTATATCATTTCTTGGATCCCTGTCTGCCTGGCCCCAGCAGTGCTCCAAAACATGGAGCTATCCGCTGGCTTGGGTGGGAACCAGCTGGAAGGGATCGTAGCTCAACCCTGAGTCCAAATCTCCACATGTCCCAGAAGCAAGTGACTTATTCAGAGCAAATCATGGCAGAACAGCTAAAATACGTGTTCTGGGTAGAACCGGAGCCATCCCAGCCCGTGGTGCTGCTTTCAAAGCAGTCATTTCCAGGAGACCTCAGAGCCCATGTCCCCTTGGCTTAAAGCAGGACATCCAGGACGGACTCCTGTCCTCTCCTCCCAGCACTAGGCACTCATTCCTATCACAGCATCTGAAACACGCACACACGAAGGGGTCTTCTCTGCAGCAGTGACATCCGCAGCACTTGGGAGCTCATTGGAATGGTGATCATCAGGCCCCACTTCAGATCTGTCCTTCTGATCCCCAGGGGCCTCATGTGCACACTGAGCCTGAGAGCCTCTTTCCAGGGCACACCTAGTCTCTCCTGTATCTGCTCTATTCCCTGCTGTTTTCTCAGTTAGACCGTGAGCTCTTTAACCATAGGACCCATAGTTCATTTTTGCGTCTCAGGGTTTGGAATAGCCCATGGGGCAAAATAGGTGCTCAATGAGTATTGAATGAAGAAGTGAGTGACATGAATCTGTGCCAGCTTCCTGAAGACAGTGACCTTGACGCCAAATATGAAAGGAAAGAGCTAGTGCTGGTAGACAGAAAAATATAGGGGTCTGGGGAATTACCCTACCCCCCAATGAAAGCAGAGGGGTTAAGGACTAGCCTGGTTGACAGGTGGGGGTATGACATGAAAACACACAAGGGAATTGAGAAGAAAAAAAGAAGGGAGAGAAGGATGTTGAGGAATTGCAAGATGGCTTAATCTGGGTGTCTGGGCACAGATCTGGCTAACCATTTCCCTTCCTCTGATCTCACTTCCCTAAACCAAATGTTAACGCTTGTTCAGTTGACCTTGAACACAGGGGAAGAAGATCATAGCTGGCAATGAGTCCCTGGGGCACAGAGGCTGGGTTCAAATCCCAGATCCTCCATGTTCAATGCTGTGTGATCTTGGGCAAGTTACTGACCCTCTCCATGCATCATTTTTCTCATCTGTAAAATGGAGATCCCAGAAGTACCTTCCTCAGAGAGTCCCTGTGTGGATGAAATGAGATAACATAATGCATTGACACAGTGCCTAGCATGAGAAAGTGTTCAATGGATGTGAAATAACCTTAAGTGAAAGATTAAATCATTAGCTTGCTCAAGACTGTCCAGCCTGAGTCTGGCACCACGCTCGGTTCGTAAGCCCTAAACCCAGACTCCTGAATCACACTCTTCACTTTTTCCTCTCATTGGGCCTCCACTCAAAAATTCTTGTTTCAGCCACTCAAATTCTTATTTCTCAGCATGAATTCCCCTCTTATCTCCAGGACAACGGCATGGCCATAAAAGCTAGTCTCTGGCTCGCAGGCCCTGCCACCTAAACACCATTGCTTTTGTGTTGGGAACTGACACGTGTGGAGCTTGCTTGTATCACTGGATTAGAGAAAAGCTGTCAGCACCAGCCTAGGGTGGGGGGTCCTGGTGGCCTCCTTATTCTCCCAGCCGTGTTCAGGTTTCTGCTCTAGGGCCACCTGACTCCAGCCACTCAGATGGTAAACACTGAAATCTGTGTGAGTGGTACCCCCTGGAATTGTGCAGTGCGTAACCTGAGCAGATGCATGCAGGGACCCCATCTCCCAAACCCACAATAATTCCTGTCAAATGCCTTGTGAATAATGTAAAGGCCTTGGAAATAGTTGTGCAGGCATGGGGAATAGGAAGTTCAAAATGGCCCCAGATCCACTCTTTTGAAACAGTCCCTGGCATTTAAAATAATATTCTGGGAAAAAGAATATTGATCTTCATCCCAGCCATCTAGGAGAGTGAAGAGCTGGGGAGAAGGACACAGCAGGAGAAGTTTGAGAAGAAGCACTCAGCTTGTCCCTTTCTGGCCCCCTGCCGCCTGTATTTCAGACTATAAACAGGCCTTCCACCGCCCTCTGAGATGCTTTGGGGATGATGGGGGGCAGGTGCTGAGAAGCAAACCCACAGCAAAGCACTTGCAGCCATTCATTCCAGATGACCTGGCAAAGTGCCCCGAGCATCACCAGAGTCTTCTGCCAGAAAATGGGCCCTTTTCCTCCCCACTCTCCCTGTCTAATGAGGCACTTTCCACATTGGAATTTGTGTCACAATTGAGAAATAGTGGCCCATTTATTCTTAATAATATTACTGAAAAATACCAGTAATTACAGAATAACGACAGAAAAATCACATTGGAGCAAATGAAGATGGGAATGGTTTTTTACATTTCCCCAATGAATATGCAATTACAGGCTATAAAAGCACCTTCTTGACTCACAGAGTGACCACTTTTTGCCCTTGCAAGAAGAAGGGAGATTTGTGTTCAGTTTTGCAGGTCAGGCAGCTCAAGATATTTGAGATAAGCTGCCCTCTTTGGTACTCCCAAATGACACTGCTCCATCCTGAGTCAGCTGGTGGGAGCCCCTCTGTGCCCTGTGGTACACACGTTGCAGAGGAGAGCTGGGGCTGGGGGGAGCCCAAGTGTGTGGAACTCCTCGGCACACAGCAGCCACCCAGCCCATCTTGGAGAGAAGCTAACAACCTTCCACACCCAGGCTCAGGCTACCTCCTCCATAGAGACTTCCAGATGATCCATTTTTACAAGGAGAGCAAGGGCTCCCAGGACCTGGTGGTTCACCCTTTCCTCCAGGGGTACACAGCTAGGGTATACTTTCCTCCTCCCTGGCAGTGAGGCATAGCAGGTGAGTGAGCTCTGTGCCATGGGGTCTGGGTGGAAATGATGACCACCATATCCCAGCCCAGCACATCCTGCTGATTCACAGCTGGGCACTGACTGCCCACTCATACATGTCCAGTGAGGTATAGGGCATGGTCTGAACAAAGCAAGGCAGAACCGGGTGGCACACCCCTGATTTCAACACAGAACCAGGTTTCTGCTGGCTCCAAGCATGGCAAAGACCATTACAGCTTCCTTGGCAAGAGGCAGATTCCCTCCCAGCCAGAGGTGGGGCTACATCATCCTCTCATCTGTGAATGTGCCATACAAAATTGCAGTGCCCTGGATGGAGCAGAACAGCCCTAGCACTGGGACATCAGAGCCAACAGCCTTCATGGGACTGGCTTGGAGTTGGTGAGCCTGCCATCCTGCAGGGTGGGGCAACCCCCTGCCAACCCCCAACATCTTGTTTTAGAGGCCCATGTTGTGTCTCCAGCTTCACTTATGTGTTTGCTATTAAGAAAGAGTGAAAGAAAGAAAAACATCCAAGAGATGTTTGGGACATCTCTAAATAATTCTGACCCATATTCAACCATCAGCCACCCCAAATCATTTGGGAAAGGATCTCAGAATCTCAGAGTCCCTTCTGACAAAGATAAGAAAGCAAGGAGAAGTTCACAAAAAGATTCGCCCTTTGCCTGTGCCCTACCAGACATTAGGATCTGTCCGAATAGAGACCTCTTCATTTATGTAATTGATTCTAGAAAGTTGATTCTAAATACATTTAGGGACACAAAGGAATGAGACTAGCCAAAACAATTTTGAAAAAGAAAAAAGCTGGAGGAGATACAGACCTCACTTTCAAGACTTCCTGCAACACCAAGACAGGGTGGTGTGGATGACAAGAGAGCCTCAGGCCAATGGGGGTAGAATGGAGAGGCCAGAAGCAGAGCCACACATACATGAGACGGTCACTGACTTTGACAGGGCCACAGCGTAATTCATAACACATTGTTATCATAATTTAAAATTGCCTATTTGTTAAATGCCTGTCTCCCCTCCTAGTGTGTATGCCCCAGGAGGAGAAAGACATCTCTGTCTTGTTCACAGCTATGTCCCCAAAACTTGCTACAATGCCTGGCACAAACTCAAAGCCCAACAAAGACTTTTTGAAGGAAGGAAGAGGCAGGCAGGCAGGCTTTCTTGATCTGTCAGGCATGAATAGGATCTTCCTCCAAACTGAGACTTCCAATGACCTTCATGAAGCCTATTCTTTAGTTTTTCACACATACAAAATGTTACCTAATGTTTCATTCATTTTTCCAACTCTCTTTGCTTCCAGAATGTGTTTTTACCAGCTACAAGGATGTGGTTATCAAAACCAAGCCCATCTTTCCAGAAATCTGCTTGGGCGGGAAAGAGAATGACATGGTTAAAATCAGGAAGCTTCTATTCTGCTCCGCAGGGTCATCAGCCCAAAACCTAGACAGGCCCTTATGGTTCCATCTGCTTGTCCCAAAGTCCTCATTGTCCAACTGAGGCCAAGCTTGCAGGCAAGGATGTCACAGGCAAGCAGAGGTGGCCCCTCTCCTCAGTCCTTGCAGAGAAAATACTGCTGTGGGTGGAAGGATGGAGAAATGAATCACTGAAATTGATGTCTACTAAGACACTTTTAGCTGACAAGAACATGAAAATCTGCTTCTCAAAAACAGAAGCTTTTCTTATAGAATTAGAATGTGAGATCATTTACTCACTTTTCATTTTGGTGAAAATTACTGTATTAACAAAAGCAGCCGCCATCCTGGGCCAAGTTCTCTCTCTCCCGTCCCCAGGGAAGAAGGGCAGCTCCCCTTAAGGTGGCAGAGCCAACTTTGGGAACAAGCCTGTTTTCTTTAGGGTTGAGCTGACCCTGGCTTGCCCATCATCTCAGAATAATAGAAACAGCACCAGAGCCTGCAGAAAGCAATCCAAGTTTTCCCAAAGCCTTTGCATGGGCTGCTCCCCATTGTATGGCCAAGTTCAGAGGATCCTCGCCCATAGAAGAACACAAGCCCTTTTGTCAGGGACTCCAGGGAACTTGTCATTCCCCCGACAGCTTCTGGAGAAGAGGGTCCAGGCAGAGCCCGAGACAAGCTCCAGCAGTCCTTGCACCTGTAATAGCAGCTGACTGTGTCCACTTCATTTCATTAGCTTGCTGAGTCTTGGATATCTCACCTAGAACATGACAATTTTTTCAAAGATTCTTTTTGTCTTATCTCTCGGGCAGCAACAGTGATCATATGCAAAACAGTAAGTGTACCATGGGGGCTGGGGTTTAGCTCAGTGGGTAGAGCGCCTACTCTTTCTGAGGACCTGGGTTCGATCTCCAGTACCACAAAAGCAGGAGAAGGACGTGGCAATCCACTCCTGAAACTATCCCCGGACAATCAGCCATTGAAAACCCTATGAGGGTTGCTATGAATCTGGCAGGGCTCAATGGCATCTAATAACAAGTGTAACATAGATGCATCCTACATATTAAAAGATGCCTTTTCCATCAAAGTCCAATAAAAGAAAACAGGCAACACATTGTGTTTGTTTCTCAGGGCCACCATAACAAATCCTGCAAACTAAGCAGCAGACATTTACTCTTCCGGTTCTGGAGGCTTGAAGTCTGAAACCACCATGTCAGCAAGGCCACACTCTTTCTGAAGGCTCCAGGACAGAATCCTTCCTTGCTTCTTCTAGTTTCTGGTGGCTACAGGCTTGTAGCTTGTGGCTGCCTCACTGCCTCACTCCCATCTCTGCTTCACCTTCTTGTGGCCTTGTTTTCTTTTCTGTACCTTCTCCTCTCCTGTTATAGGGCACTTACTGAATTTGCAGCCCACCTGGGTCATCCAGGATGATCTCACCTCAAGATCTTCAATTCAATTACATCTTAAGAGATGCTTTATCTAAATAAGGTCACATTCACAGGTGCTGGGAGTTAGACCATGAGTATATCTTTTTGGGAACCACCACTCAACCTACTGTGCACCTACACCCCACTCTCACACCCAGAACCAGCCAACAGCTCCTAACTACCTCATAACCTGAGTTGCTGTGTGGGTGTCATGGTAACAGACAGTTATCTTCCACAAGCATGTTTCACAAACATTGGATTATCGGATCTTCAAAGAGATCTAGGAAGCAAATAGTATTATCCTATTTCAAACAAGAGGAAACCAAGAGCCAAGGTCACACAGCTTCTAAGAATTAGGGCTGAGACATAAAGCCAGACCCATGGGACAGGAGAGTGTAAGAGCTTTTTCTCCCTCTAGAGAAGGAGGAGGTTTTATTTGCAAGGAGACAGGTAGGGTCTTCAGGCTGCCACTGCAGAGACGTCAACCCTCTCTCATTACCTCCTGCCACCCCTAAGTCTGGGCTCACCTCTGCCAAGCCCCCCATAGAGAAAAGGAGCTGGGCTGAGCCAGAGTCAGTCACCTGCCCTTGCCCTGGATAAAGTAAGATCACACACAAGGCAAGGAAGAGCAAGCGAATAAGTGAGCTCTGTCAATCATACCATAGGAGGATGGTCAGGCGTCTTGTGGAAAGACCAACAAGAGGAAGAATATTTTAGCCCACTGACCTCCAATTGACTAACAGAGGAGACAGTGGCTGAGTCCGGACATTCAACTGTCAGGGGTGCTGTCAGGAGCTCCTGCCTAGGTGAGATGTGGGACTTGAGGTCATGGAAGATTCTAGAAGCTGAAAGAACTCTTAGCATGTAGGGGAGGACACCAGCTGTATCTGAAGCACCTCCTTCCCACTCTCTGCCATAGCTCATGTGGCTCTTACCAACAGATGATGCAGAAAAGACACTAGACACAGAAATCATGGGATATGTGTATTACTTTAGTTCCTCCAAGGAGCAGACAAGTTTAGACTTGCAAAACAATTGCTAGCAAGATACCTCTGAAGGATAAAGGAAAGAGAGCCAGAGTGGGAGAGGAGGAACCTTTAGACCAAGATGCTGTCTCCCATGGAGGAGAGGGAGAGGGAGTGAGGAGAGCCAGGAAGAGCCACAGACTCCCAATAGGAGGTCTTTGAGCCAAAGCCACCTGTGGAAGCAGGACCTCAATGAGAATTCAGGGTGAGTCCTAGAGTACCAGGGCTCCTTGCAACAGATCTGAGCCACAAAGCCACCTGTGGAAGCAGGACCTCAGTGAGAATTCAGGGTGAGTCCTAGAGTACCAGGGCTCCTTGCAACAGATCTGAGCGGCGCCATTTCCTGGCTGCTGCAGGACAAGTCTGTTTTGATGAAGGTCAAAATCAGGTAAATTCATACACTGCTAAAAAAAAAAAAAAAATCAGCAAGTGGTAATGTAGGGTGGGAGAGGGATGGAGACATTGGTGGTTGGACATGTCCTGAGTCTTGATCTGTGTGGTGTCTTCCTGGGTGTACACATGTAGAAATTCACTGAGGTGCACATTTAACATTTGCACACTTTACTGCACATACCTATGTTGTCAGGTGCTGTCAAGTCAGGTCCAACTCATAGTGACCCTATGTACAACAGAATGAAACACTCCCCGATTCTCTGCCAGGAACACAGTCTTCTTTATGTTTGAGCCCACTGTTGCTGCACTGTATCAAACCATGTAGTTTAGGGTCTTCTTTTTCTTCATTGACCTGCCACTCTCACAAACATGATGCCCTTCTCCAGAGATTGGTCCCACCTGACAATATATGTAAGATGCAGTCTAGCCATCTTTATTGCCAAGAAGCACTCTGGTTGCACTTCTTCTAGGACAGATAGGTTGATTTTTAGCAGTCCATAATGTATTCAATATTTGTCTCCAGCACCATAATTCAAAAGCATCAATTCTTCTCCTCTCTCCTTCATTCACTGTCCAGCCTTTACAAGAACACAATGCAACTGAAAATACCATGGCATGAGTCAGGTGCATGTTCTCCTTCAATGTAATATCTTTACTTTTCAGCACTTTAAAGAGGTCTTTTGCAACAGCTTTTCCCAATGCAATGTATCTTTTGATTCCTTGGCTGCTGCTTCTGTGAGTGTTGATTGTACAACCAAGTAAAGCATAATCTTGGACAACCTCAATCTTTTCTCCACTTATCGTGAAGTTGTACACTGACCCAGTTGTAAGGATTTTTGTTTTCTTGATATTGAGGCATAATCCATATGGAAGGCCGTGTCCTTTGGTCTTCATCATTCAATATTTCAAATCCTCTTCAGTTTCAGCAAGCAAAGTTGTGTCATCTGCATAGTACAGGTTGTTAATGAGTCTTAATCCAATCCTGAGGCTGTGTTCTTCTTCATAAAGTCCAGGTTCTCAGATTATTTGTTCAGTATAGAGACTGAAGAGGTACAGTGAAAGGATTTGAAAGGTTACAGCCCTGACACCTACCTTTCTTGACTTTAAACCAGGCAGTGTTTCCTTGTTCTGTTGAAACAACAGCCTCCTAGTCCATGTATAGATTCTTCATGAGTACAATTAAGTGCTCTGGAATTCCCATTCTTTGCAATGTTATCCATAATTTGTTATGATCCATACAGTCAAATGACTTTGCATACTCAATAAGACATAGATAGACATCTTTCTGGTATTCTCTGCTTTTGGCTAATATCCATGTGACATTACCATGGATGCCCCCGGTTCTACGCCCTCTTCTGAATCCAGCTTGATTTTCTGGCAGTTCCCTGCCTATATACTGCAGACAGTGAGTAGGAAACTGCATGTACATATATCCAATTAAAAAAAAATCGTAAAAACCATGCCTCAGATAGTTCTGTTCTTTCCCTGGGCCACTTGCAGCTGTGTTTCTGAGACCATCCACTCAAAAGGGCTTTTGTAGGTGCTAAAGTTTCAGTAAATTTAACTTGGTACAGCAAAGAGTCAGGCAGAGAGATGGCTAGGATGGAGAGATGGCCCAGAGTAGCCCAAGCAGGAGGGGGCCAGGCAGCCTGGAGCAGGGAAATGCCCATGGACAACAGTGACCCCAGGCTGGCCAAGGCCAGGAAGGGAGAAATAGGGTCACAGAAAAGTCTGCTGTAGGTGGCCCCCCTGTGCCGTCTCCTCTAGCTTGTAGTTTCCTGTACTCCCCCCTCCACATGGTGCTTCACCTTTCACCCTGAGGCCCGGTATGTTCATGCCCACACTTCATCAAGGCCACTTCCTTTAGACAAACCAGAGTGGAAGCCCAAATCAGCCTTTACCCCTAGCTCTCCCATGCTCCTGAGACTCGGCTGCTGCCGAGTCCATTCCTGAGGAAGAGAAGCATCAGGAGGCTAAAGTCTGGCCATCGGGCCCTGGCCGTGAGCTTCCCTCTGTCGGCCTAGGAGGGGAAGTGAGGGCATGGGTGAAGGGCATGACTATTGAGGCAGGTGCAGAGCCAAACTCTGGGACTTCAGGAAAGTGAGTCATGCATTTCACAGGCCAATGACACAGCAAGGACACCCAGAGGAGATCTCTCTTGGGTGGCCATCCTGGAAGGGTCCCAGAGCCTACCTTCCCACTTAGTAAATGTTCACTGCGCTCTACTACATGCCACAGACATGGAGGTGAAGGTGACACAGGCCCAACTCCTGAGGTCAGATGTTCGGTACCCCCCACCTTAGAGCCTGCACTTACCTTGGGCAACATGAGGGCACATAAAGCAGCCAGTCTCTGGCCCCAGCTCCAGCCCCTGCCTTTGACTGATGGCAGACAGTGAGAGCAGATAGAAGAGGGCAGGTGAAGGCAGACAGCATTGCCAGGAGGAGATGGGCAAAGGAAGAACAGAACTGAGCAGCCAACCTTGTTTTCTTGGAAGGACTGTTTGGGGGAAAGGATTCCTGATTCAGTCCTACCTCCCATGTGTCATTGTCATTTCAGAGACACTCAGCTTCCCTCCGTGTCCATACCCAGCCTCCCAGGCCCTTCAGCCCTGACTATAGAGCCTTAGAGGAGTCACGAGAGGGAGAGAACGTCTGTGCCCCCTGCTAGTGCCCATCTCAGTCTGAGGCTGGGAAGCACGTGCTCATGCCAGCAACCACCTGCATAACCAGAACTCAGGGCTCACGTGGAACTGGAGACCAGAGCTCCTACCTCTAAGCATGGGCTGGGATTTAGCTCAGTTGGTAGAGCGCCACTCTGCATCTCTAAGGTCCCAAGTTCGATTCCCAGCACTGCAAAAATGGGAAAAGGACATGCCAATCCACTCCAGAGGCAATCCTAAAATAATCAGCTGTTGAAAACCCTATGAGGGTGGCCATGAGTCGGACACAACTCAATGGCATCTAACAACAACCTCTAAGCCTTGTTTGCCTTGTTTCTCTCCTCAGGATACTAAGCATTTCAACCAGATTTGCTCAGTGAAGGCTTTCCCCAGGGCTGGGCTATTTTAATGACAGGGCTGGGATTTAGCTCAGTTGGTAGAGTGCTGCGCTGCAGTCTCTGAGGTCCTGAGTTCAATTCCCAGCACTGCAAAAATGGGAGAAGGGCCTGGCAATCCACTCCCAAGGCAATCCCAAAACAGTCAGCCATTGAAAACCCTATGAGGGTTGCTATGAGTCAGATACTGACTTGAAGGCACCTAACAACAACAACAATTTTAATGACTTTTTTTTTCTCAGTCTTTCCATCATTATAGGATGGATAGCTGAAAGCAGGACTAAACATCATTCACCATTTTTATGGGCTGGTTGACATGAGGGGTTACCTGCAAGACCACATGGCAGAAAACAAGATATTCTTGGCTACCTGCCTCTGACCTGGAATCCTTGTAGTCTCTCCTGGCCAGAGCACCTAGCCTAGCAGGCAAGAGCATCGCCAACAGCTTTACATCCAAAATATTGGAATCTAGCTGCTTTTTTATGGCTGGTGGTTACAGCAAGTATAGTGACTCAAGTGGAATCTCTCAGATCAAACAAAATATGTGATAAGAAATGATGTAGCGTTAAATTGGTCCAATACTGTATACTAGATGTTGAATCAAGCAAAGTACAGTTAAGAAAATCTATGGGAAACATATAGTCACAGAGCTTGCTTTGCCAAATGGGAATTGTTCCTCACCCAAGGCACCTTAGGAGGAAGGAATGTGTTGCAAAAAACAGCTCCATCTCCAGGAGGCCAGAACCCTGGCTTCAGATAGAATCTCTGCAGGAAATGAACAGGACATTTCATCAATGTGCTCTTTTGCTCAGAGCACCTCTTAGAAGGCACAGAGCCAAGCTAACAAGGCTTCTTGATGGCTCCCGTTATTGAACCCGCCAGGCCTCAGCACCCAGCCACGTCTCCTGATCATATCTCAACCCGAGTCCTTGTGATCACAGCAAAGTTTTATGGACTGCAATCTCCTTGCTGCAGAAGAGTCTGGCCAGAGCACAGCTGCTGGATGTACATTTTCAGGGTTGACTGTGGGGGCCTAAAGAAGCCCCTCTGACCCATCCAGGCTGCTGCTGTTTCCTAGGCATCTTTTGGCAGCTGAATCTGCACCTACAACAGAGCCCCTGACTACATGCTGGAAGAGTCAGGGGAACTGCGGCCATCATGCACTCCCCGCACCCACCCTGCTGCTCCATAACCTGTTTTCTGCTCGCCATTTTCAAGATTGTGCAGACTGAACAGCTGTTGAGACAGGGCGCTCACTCCCTCATGAGGCAGGTGGCTCAGTCCTCACTTAAGAGCATCTTCATGCTGTCAGGCCAAGAAGGTTTCCCTGTAAGGTCCCCTCAGGCTTGTGGTTCTACCTCCGGCAGCCTCACGGGTCTCACCCTTCTTCCATCTGACAACTCTATGAGGGTCCTGACTCAATTCTTTCTTTTCTTTCTGTAGTTCCCATCCCAAAACGCCATTGATTTTGCTCTAATTATTTAGCTGTGTTTTCCCATCAGGTGGACCTGAGACCTTGGGCTTTTCTTCTTTCACATTCAAATACCCCTCCAGTTCACTTCCTGCCCCCACTGTCTTTCTTGCCATGAACATAGCACAGGATTGAGAACATAGCCGACCTCCAGAAAACTCAGAAACCTCTACCTAAAGGCTCATCTGAGATTTTCTCACACACTGAGACTCTTTAAACAATGTTGGGACAACTAATGAGTATCGTGAGAACATTGTTTCAAGAGTTATGAAAAATTTAGAGCTTCATGGCAAACCCAAACCAAATACAGGCCAATCCTGAGCTCCACAGTCCATACAGATGAATGAGACCCTCCCTTTAGCCCACAGCTGATGGGCCCTTGGACCTGAGGCTCAGCAGGAAGCCCAAGCCATGAACAGTCAATGACCTCAGGCCTGTTTTCTAACCGCAAATTAGGCGTGAGTCCTTTTTGCAAGTTACCTGTCACAGATGTAATATGTCTACATACAGAGTTTCACGGGATAACACTCTGATAGGAGGCCTAACCCCCACAGCAGAGCAGCCCTTTACCCCTCATAGAGCCCTGGGAATCTGTCTTGGAACCCCAGCATTCCATGGAACACAGCATGAAAACTTCTACTTCAGATCTTTCTCAGTACCTTGGGCTGGTGGAGGATCTGCCATATTGCCAGATGCTTCATACTTCACGTATCCGGTAACTGTAAGAGGTAAGGCAGCTCAGCCTTGTGGAACTCTGGGGTTGGAGAGACCATACACGTCACCCAGACCAACACCCTCATATGACAAAGAAGGACTCCAGAAACCTCGCTGGAGAAGGGAGCTGGTAAGACTGCAGGGTCAGTGGCAGCAAAGTAGGACAGCAAGCCAGGGTGGAGAAGGAGAGTGTGACCAAGAGAAGGGAAGGCCTCTCAGAGGAAATATTGTGACCCGGCGAAAGTGTCCACTACAGACCCCCCACTCTCCCTGTTGGAGCTCTCCCCAGTGGCCAGTGGTGTCCCCTCAATGCCAAATCCCTCCCTCATGGTGCTTGATGCAGGCCACTGCTCTTTCTTACCTCTTCTGGGATCCAACTTTATTCTGGTTCTACACCTGCTGCATTGTTTTCTCTGTGCTCTAAACTGGTCCATGTTAAGAAGCCTGGGAGGTTCCTTATCTCTCAGATAACAGAACTTGGAGGAGAATAACTCTGTTTCAAGCACCTAACTTTTTGACATAAATGTGTTCATAATACTCTCTTGCTATCTTTGCAGCATCTGCGCATCTGTAGTGACAGCCCCTTTCCATTCCTTATATCAGTTATCTGGGCCTCAAGTTTTCTTTAGCAGCCATCTCTATATTATTAATTTCTGCAAAGATCACTTTTGCATCTAGTTTCTATTATTTATGATCTCCCCTTTATTAATTTATTTTTACTGTCTTCTTTATGTTTATGTTTTTGTATTTTTTCTGGCTTCTTGGATTATAGACTTAGCTCATTAATTTTCAGGCTGTTTTTAAAAATAAAGGTTTTGTTGAGATATAATTCACATGCTATAAAGTTTGTCCATGTAACGCACACAATTCAATGGTTTTAGGATATTTGTGGAGTTGTATAGTCACTACCACAATCAATTTTAGAAAATTCTCATCACCCCTAAAATCTTCTCTATACTGATTAGCAGTCACTATGGTTTCTCTCCAGTCCTAGGCAATAGCCAATCTATATTCAGTCACTATGGATTTGCCTATCTTTGGTATTTCATGTAAATAGAATTGCACAATATATGATATTTTGTGTCTGGCTTCTTTCACTTAGCATACTGTTTTTGACGTTCATACATGTTGTAGGATATCAGTCTCTCCTTCCTTCCTTCCATCCGTCCTTCCTTCCTTCCTTCCTTTCTTAAAATTCATATTCCATTGTGTGCCACTGGTTTATTTATCAATTGATGGGAAATTTGGGTTATTTTCACTTTGGGGCCATTATGAATAACAATGCTATGCATATTTGTGTTTGTGTTTTTGTGTAGCCATATGTTTTCGTTTGTCTTTGATTTACATCTAGGAGTGGAATTTCTAAGTCATATAACTGTTTAATCTTTTGGGAAACTGCCAGACTGTTTTCCAAAATAGCTACACTACTTTACATCCCCACTAGTGACATATGATGGTTCTGCTTTCTTCACATCCTTGTCGATACTTGTTATTATCTGAATTTTGATTCTAGCCATCTTAGTAGATGCAAAATGATACTTCTTTGTGGTTTAATTTTGCATTTCTCTGATTACTAATAGTGTTGATATATTTCCATTTGTTTATTGACAATTTTTGTACCTTCTTTAGAGAAAACTCTATTCAGATCCTTCAACCATCTTGAAGTGTGCTTTCTCTATTATTGAATTTTAAGAGTTCTTTGTACACCACAGATAAAAGCCACTTACCAGATACGTGATTCACAAAACTTCCCCCCTACATTGTGGATTATCTTTTCACTCCATTGATGGTGTCCTTAGAAGCACAAAATTTTCAAGTTTGTTGATATCTGACTTGTTTGTTTGTTTGTTTTTGTTTATGCCATTTGTATCTTAGAGACATCATTGCCTAATCCAAGGTCACAAAGAATTACATCTATATTTTATTATAACATAGTTTTAGTTCTTATGCTTAGGTCTTTGATCAATTTTGAGTTAATTTTTGTACCTAGGTATGAGGTAAGGGTCCAAATTCATTCTTTTACATGTGGATATCCACGTGCCCCAGTACCACTCCTTGAGAAGAATATTCTTTCTCATACTGAATTGTCTGGGTGTAATTGTCAAAAATCAATTAATCATGAAATTCATTTCTGGACTATCAATACTATTCTAATGAATACAACCTACTTTTTAAAATATAGGTAAGGATATGCATTTCCTTCTAAGGATGACTTTAGATATATTCCAAATACTTAAAATGTAGAGTTTTATCATTACTAAATTTTAAATATTTTAATTTAAAATTATTTCTTTCTTGATGCATGGATTACTTATAAGTTGGTTATAAATATCTTAATAATATTGGTATGTTGGCTATATATTAGTTTTATTATATTAATTATGTTATTCATATCTTCTCCATTCCTAGTAATTTTCAATGCCTCATCATCAGTTATTAAGATAATTAAACTCATTTTGATTGCATCTTTGCCAATTTCTCCTTGTAATTCTGCCAACTTTTGATTTATACATTTTGGAATCATATAATTTGGCTTATATAAGTTCTGAAATGTTTTACCTTTATGGTAAATTGTTCATTTATCTTTATATACTGACCCTCTGAATCCCTAAAAATGATTTGTGTTCTGAAGTGTATTTTATCTGAAGTGTATTATATCAATTTAACTAGCCCACTTTTCTTTTAAATGATAATCACCTGGTATAGCATGTTCCATTTTTTTGATTGAATCTTTCTGTGCCATTATATTTTAGGTTTGCCTTTGATCAACAGCCATAAGGCTGGGTTTTTAATTCTTTTTTATTCCAATGTGAGAGCCTCCACCTTTTAACTGGCTAGGTTTGTTTTGTTTATATTTATTCTATTAATTGAGGCAATAAGACTTCTGTCCATCACGTTGCCTTGTGCTCTTTTTTTTTCTTTTTGCCAGATTCTTTTCTTTTCTTTACCTCCTTTTCTATCTTCTATTGAACTCAGTGAATTTTTCTTTATTCCCTTATCTCTACAACACTTTGGAGTCTCTACATTTCATTTCTTTTATGCTAGTTGTTTCACTTAACAAAATTCAGCCAGCATCTTTGACTTAATAATGTCTAAAGGTAATTAATAACTGTAGCTGCTCCAAACAGAATGACGTTCTTAGAATCAGAACCATGTCAAGCCATATTGGAGTCTGAGGATTAAAGAAAAAAGTCAGCAATACTGGTCTTATTTTTACTTGAAATTTTGATATTTTGTGCATTGTGTATTTCTGCATTATTTTGATTTTAAAACATTGCCTCCAAATGTCCTTACCTTGGTTGTTTAGTTTTTGGTGTTGCCTTACATTGTATGCTCAAGGTGGGCAGCCCCTCGCCTATGTCTATTCCCAGCCCTCCTTAACAACACTTGAACTCTGAGGCCATTTTGTGTGTTACTTTTGCTAATATTTTAGTTTTACTTTATTTGATGTCTCAATATATCTTATTATTGTTGTTTCATGCAGTCAATGCTTCAGATTTTGTTGCTGTTCTTGTCATTCACCTTTTCTCTGCTCACTGCTGCCTCTTGCATTCCACTCTGTCCTTCCAGCTTGATTTTCCCTCTTTCTGAAATATTAAAGGTGGCTGGAAATTACTGTTAGATCTTGTGCATCTGATAATGTCTTTATGTTGCTCTCATTTTTGATGTTTATTCTATAGGATTGTGACCTTTTACAGATAATGTCGAGACGTCTTCCACCGGGTTTGTCTCCCTTGTAGGCAATCATTCTCACAAATTGTTATTAAAATTTCATCCTGAGTTTTGCTGCTCTGAGGTTTCCTATGATGTCTCTAACTGTGGACTTAGTTGTATTTATCTTGCTTGAGACTTACCGTGCTTCTTTAACGTCAGAGTCATTAATTCTTTAAAATATGCGTCCATTCTACCTGTAAATTTTGTTACTTTCATTGTTTGTATTTTTGGATTCCTATGAAATATATGTTGTATATTTTATCCTCCAAAACTCTAAAAGTTTTTATATGTGTTCTATCTTTTTACCTCTCTATGCTTTGTTTTGGGGCTGGGATTTAGCTCAGTTGGTAGAGCACTGCGCTGCAATCTCTGAGGTCCCGAGTTCAATTCCCAGCACCGCAAAAATGGGAGCAGGACATGGCAATCCACTCCCAAGGCAATCCCGAAACAGTCACCTATTGAAAACCCTATGAGGGTCGCTATGAGTCGGATACCGACTCGACGGCAACTAACAACAACAACATGCTTTGTTTTGGGCTAGGATTTAGCTCAGTTGGTAGAGTGCTGCTCTGCAGTCTCTGGGTCTCAGGTTCGATTCCCAGCACCACAAAAAATGGGAGAAGAATGTAGCAATCCACTCCCAAGGCAATCCCGAAATAATCAGCCATTGAAAACCCTATAAGGATCGCTATGAGTTGGACACAACTCAAGGGCACCTAACAACAACAACAACGTTTTGTTTCAGTAAGTTTCTTGTAACCACCCCAGTTCATCGATTTTCTCTTAAGCCTATTTGTTCTGTTTTCTAATTCATCTACTGAGAGTTTTTTACATTTGAATATCATTTTAAGGTATATTTGTTCCTTTTTCAAATCTGCTTATAATTTTTCATATTTGTTTTCTAAAATAAAAGTTGAGTTTTTGAATGCTTAACATTCTCATGGTTCAAAAATCAAAACAACATAAAATATAAACATTGAAAAGTCTCATTCCCACCCTGTCCCCCATCCACCTATACTTCAATCACATGGACAGTAATGGGGGAAGTGGCTAAGTATATAACCTGTTTTCCTGGGTTTTTCTCCAGTTAGCAATATATCCCTCTTCTCATATCAATACATAGGGTGTTTCATCATTATTTTCTCAACTATATAGCAGTCCTTTGAGTAGATGCACTGCAATTTTTTCAGTCAGTCCTCTAAAGAAGCACATGGGTTATTTCCAGATTGTTTGTTTTGCTCTTACAAATAATACTGCAATAACTAATCTTGCACATATATCATTTTCACATGTACATGTTCTTTATTAATTTTAGACAAATTTGCATTATTTATCTTTCTATTATTCCAATTTTTTGGAGCTCCACTCCTTCTCTTCATTACGTCTTCAATCTCTTCTGTGTGGTAGGTGTTTTCCTCATCTTTAGTGTGGCTTGTGAATTCTAGGAAACTCCTCTCATTCTAGATAATGAAACAATCCCTACAAAGATCTGCTGTATTTACTCTCCAGGCCAATCAAAAGTACCAGCAGTCTGGGACCCACTTTTATAATGCAGCTTTGACTTGGAAGTTTCCAAGCTTCTAGATAGTACAAATTCAAACTTAATCTATGTAAGAAACAGCTTCTGAGTTTTGATTTCTCAGGGGAGAATTTGTCACTCTGGCCCAAGCAGAGACAGGCATGCTTTCTTATTATCTTGCCTTGCTGGTGAACAGGTTTTGTCTTAACCTATACTCTCCCCAGGGGTGTGACCCTCCAAGAAGGGGAGCTTAAAGCAGGACCTCATTCTAGTACCCTTCCTAGGATGGGCTTCAGGCCTCATTCCCTGCTCCTTTGTGGGTGTGAAAGCTGGATCCCCTCAGTCACTGGAGCTGATGGTTTTCTGACACCACATCTCCCTCCCCCATTGCCTCTCCTCTCCTCATCCCTCCAGGATCCAGCACATATCAGGCATGTCTGCCATAGCTGTTGGTTCCCTCCTCATCTCTACTGCCTGCTAATCTTCCTTCCTGGCTTGCACACTCAGCTATTCATTCATGACAACTTTTGTTATGTCTTATCTGTGTGTGTGACAGAAGAGCTAATGTTTAGTCAACATTTCCTATAGTCTATTTTCTCCCTGGATCTTATGGTAATTCACATCACCTCTCTACCATCCATTGGTCCAGTACCTTTTCAGTAAGCATACTATTCCTTGTAAGCATAGTTTAGGCTGGTGGAGAATCTTCCAGATCACATAAACCTATGCATGGTTAACTTTGGTTACCGTGGTAGTATCTCTAGTCAGGCTGCAATTCCAGTACTACTCTTTCTGTTTTCATTTTGCTACATGGTTCTCCCATTCTGGCTAACAAATCATATTGATTGTGGGTTTTTCTTCAAAGCCACATGTAACCATTATGGAAATAGCCAAGGCTGGTATCAAATATTCATTTTAATCCAAATATTTTCAGATGGAAGACAGTATAATTGAGGTCCTTTAGGCTACATTGGTGAGGACAACTTTCACCAGCAGTGAGGAGCTCTTTCTGACTCCCCACTTAAGTAGTAAATCTATTTCTCCCTTTTGTGCTTTATCATAAGGCACTTGAGTTTATTACTTATTAAACAGGGCAGTAATCCTTTTTCTCCTAGAACATTTTCCCCCAATTCTAACAACATGTAGGACTCATTGAATATTGCTATTCCCCTAGTCTACTGATGCTGGTCTGAGGGAGGACTGAAGCAATATTTTTTATGCTACAACAGAGGTGTAAGGCCTAACTCCATATGGAAATATCTCAGTGTATTGGGAAGACGCTATAAGCTGCTTTAAGACAGCATGAGACTTTCTACAACAAACATCTTATGGGGGCTGGAGATCATGTTAACAAACAATGCATCCCATTTCTGCTGAAAATCCATGTGCTGGTGGTCATCAAATGGACTGCAATGGTGATGGAAGTAGCTGGAGCAAGTCACTAAAACTAGAATAGAATTATAAGATGTTCAGTGGTCTTGTGACTCTTAGAATGAGCCTTGTTGACATCCACAGCTCCATCCTAGAATAAAGCAACCTCCTGACATTAGAACAGTCTTCATTTCCTCTGGACCCAGATGAGGGTCCTGCCGTTAGTCAGAGATTGATGGTACTTTCGGAACCATCCAGAGCATCTCCTCCCCTTCTTGCTGACAATTTTGCAAAGTTGCTTCCAAGATATAAAAACTAAATAACAGTCTCTAAAAGGTATAAAACTTTAATAACCCACCATCAAACAGGGGAAATGTAACTTTCATAAAAGAAAACTTGAAAAGTCATCAGCAAAGAAAAAGAATGTGCATCAGCTTGCCACTCTGTGTTCAGCCATCCCATCGAGCCTGCTCAAGAGAGATAAATGCAGAGCAAACTTATTAATTAGCACGATGGTACATCTGCTGTGTCACGATTACTCCAATGCTTAGGAGAACTGACCTGGAATGAGGGCGCATGAATCGCATAATCTGTTCCAAGTGCACAGTATTTTTAAGTCCATTTCCTCTGGGAAGCTGAAAGGCAGGTCACTATAATTTGAATAGGATGGAAGTGACTTGGTTTTGTTATGTTCCTTACCACACATAGAATTATTGAATCATAAAATCTCAAGGTTGGAAGGGAATGTAAAGCTTATTTACTCCACCCAATTCAGAGCTTTGTAACATCCCAACAAATTGGCTACACAGGCTTGGCTTTGATAGCTTCAGGGGTGGGAGCTCACCTCTCCCCACTCCCAGGCTTATAGGATTACCTCTTCCCCACGAAGAGGCAGAGATCTCCTGGGAATCCCACAGCTTTCCAAACACCTGGTTTTCTGTGATTCCCAGCTGAGCCACTGCAGCACACTCCTCCACTTCCCTCGCCACCCTATAGTTCACCTCCTAGGACTTCACCAAATCATTTCTCTTTGTCTCCAATCCTGTCACATCACATCTTCCCACCTCTCACCAGGCCCCTTCATGTCCACGGGCACGAGGAAGTCAAGAAGGCCAACAGAAGCCATCAGCCTCCCTCCGCTCTAGCCCTTGCTCATTACTCACTTTCCCTTCCCCTTGTGCTCAATTGCTATAGGTTGCCCAGAGTTCATGGGCTGGAAATTTAATCCCCATGGCAACAGTGGTGAGAGGTGGGGCCTTTAAGAGGCAGTGTCATCAGGCGATTGGTGCCATTATATCGAGAGTGGGGTAACTCTCACACAATGGGTTGCTGATGGAAGCATGAGTCCTCCCCACTCTTGGAGACTTTCTTGCCCTCCCACCTTCCACTGTGGAACGGCCCCGCAAGAAGGTCCTTGCAAGATGTGGGCCCCATGATCCTGGACTTGTCCGCCTTCAGAACTGTCATAAATAAATGTCTGTTCTTTATAAATTACCCAGTCTCCAGGATTCTGTTATAAGAGAACAAAATGGATTAAGACACTGAGAAAGAAGTGTCTGTCTTCTGGTACAAAGGTAAACTTTTCTCTCTTGCTGGGAATCACATACATGCTGTCATGTGTTAAGCGTGAATGGCAAGCAAATTCTGTTCTCCATCGCTTCTGGACCATTTTCCTCAGCTCATAAACATTCTCAGAGCCTTTTCTGTACTTAACAGTAGCCTCTCCTAACCCTGTTGCCTCTCTTACTAAGGCTCCATCTCAGCTTACCGCCCCCACCCCACCCCGACATTAGTTAGACTAGGCTACATTACACTGCTATGATAAACAGCCCGAAATCCAGCACAATACAGTCCCAGATCTTCTCTCACTCAAAGTCCACTGCAAGCCAAAGTGACTCTTCAAAGAAACTGGTCTCTGTGAAGGAACCTACTATAGAGGCTGCTTTAAATTGGTGCCCCGGAGCCACTTCTCAACACCCTTTCCTCCTCTTGCTGCAAGCAGGAGAAATGATGGCCCTACCAAGTCCAGGGAAGTAAGAAATGTGTCTACTGCGTGCTGGGAGGGAGAAGGACTGGACATAAACAATCCTTGCGTTTTTACGCCATCACCAACTTCATTGAACACATGTTCAATGTCTGCTGCCCTTGCTTCCTAGTGCTATCTTAACCTTGATCTGCTTCACGCCCTTGCTCTACTGAAAATGCTCAAGCTCCCAAAGACCAGTGGGGAATCCTAGAGTCTCGGCTTTTTCCTCAGGAACTCAGCTTCCTATGGAATCCCCTTCCTGGACTGTGCTTTAATGTTTTGCTCTGGGCCTTTTTTTCTTTTACTTCCTTCCTCCTTTCTTTCTTCCTTCTTTCCTTTCTTCCTTTCCTTCTTCTTTTCTCCCTTCCTCTGTCTTTCCTTTTTTGAGATTTAGGATGTTTTAATTAACAAAATCATATATATTTATGCTGGACATGATATTTTGAATCTTGAATAACATGCTGTTGTTGCTGTTACATGACATTGAGTCAGGTTCAACTCATAGCAACCTTGTGTATAACTGAAAGGGACATTGCCCGATAATGTGCTATACACATGATTTTTTAATGTTTGAGTCCATTATTGCAGCCCTTGTTTCTTCTCATTTTGAGTTGTGCTACATCAGCAAAAGGAGGTCCCAGGGGCTCTGCTCCATTCTCATCATTAAGATGGATCCTAGTTTGAAGAGACAGCTCTTCCCTAGTCATTTCTTGAATGCCTTCCAACCTAGGGTACTCATTTTCTGGCACTATATTTGACAGTGCTTCCCTGCTATTCATAAGTTTTTCAATAGCTAATTGTTTTGGGAGTGGCCTCCAGGTCCTTCTCCCTAGTCTATTTTAGTCTGGAAGCTCAGCTGAAACCTGTTCACCTTGGGTGGCCCTGGTGGTATCTGAAATAACAGTGACATAGTTTTCAGCATCACAGCAACATGCAAGCCTCCCACAGCATAACAAGCTGTCAAACACATGGAATTATACAATTGTAGAATTCTTAAGCTATTTAACATATTCATTACCTCACATATTTTTTTTGTGGGGGGAAAACTCTTAAAATCTACTTTTAGCCACTTTCAAGTATACATTGTGTCATATGCTCATTAACTATAGTTGTTATGTTGCACAATCATTGTTATGTGCTGTAGAGTCTGAGTCAGAGCAACCCTATGTACAACAGAAGTAAACCCCTCCGACACTATGCCATGCCGTGATCTTTCCTATGTTTAAGTCCATTGTTGGAGCCACTGTCAATCCATCTAGCTGAGGGTCTTCCTTTTTTTTTAATTGACCTACCACTCTCGCAAACATGATGTCCTTTTCCAGAGATTGGTCCCTCCTGACAACATGTCCAAAATACATCAGACACGGTCTAGCCATCCTTACTTCCAAGGAACATTCTGGTTGCTCTTCTTCTAGGATAAGTCTGCTGGTTCATTTGGTATATTCAATATTGGTCTCCAACACCATAATTCAAAAGCATCAATTTTTCTCCTTTCTCCCTTATTCACTGTCCAGCTTTCACAAGCATATGCTGTGACTGAAAATACCATGGCATTAGTCAGGCACACCTTCATCTTCAATGTGACATCTTTGTTTTTCAACACTTTAAAGAGGTCTTTTGCAACGGCTTTTCCCAATGCAATACATCTTTTGATTTCTTAACTGCTGCTTCTATGGGTGTTGACTATAGAACCAAATAAAGCAAAATCTTGGACAACCTCAATCTTTTTTCCATTTATCATGAAGTTGCTTACAGACCCGCTTCTAAGGATTTTTTTTTTCCTTGATGTTGAGGCACAGTCCATACTGAAGGCTGAGTACTTTGATTTTCATCAGTAAATGTTTCAAATCCTCCTCAGTTTCAGCAAGCAAAGTTGTGTCATCTGCATAATGCAGGTTGATAATGAGTCTTCCTCCTCTCCTGATGCCATATTTTCCATCATAAAGTCCAGCTTCTTGGATTATTTGCTCAGTGTAGAGATTGAAGAGGTATAGGGAAAGGATACAGCCCCGACACACACTTTCGCTGACTTTAAGCCAGGCAGTGTTTCCTTGTTCTGTTCAAATGAATGCCTCCTGGTCCATGTACAGATTCCTCACAAGTACGCTTAAGTGCTCTGGTATTCCCATTCTTCATAATGTTATCCATAATTTATTGTGATGCACACAGTCAAATGCCTTTGCATACTCAATAAAACACAGATAGACATCTTTCTAGTATCCTCTGCTTTTGGCTAATATCCATGTGACATTACCACAGATGCCCCTGATTCCATACCCTCTTCTGAATCCAGCTTCATTTTCTGGTAGTTCTTTGTTAATATACTGCTGCCATTGCTTTTGAATGATTTTTAGCAAAATTTTACTTGCATGAGATATTTATGATATTGTTTGATAATTTATGCATTTGGTTGGATCCTTTTTCTTAAAATATCTCTATTGGTATTTGAAATTTCTCTATTGGTTGGTTATTGAAATATCTGTCTGTTGAAATACGTCTTTTGGTATTCCATCAATTCCTGGAGCCTTGTGTTTCACCAATTCCTTCAAGGCAGCTCCCATTTCTTCTTTTAGTCATTGGTTCTTGATCACGCAACCTCTTGAAATGGTTGGTCATCCACCAATTCTTTTTGGCATATGACTGCATATTCTTCCCATCTTCTTTTGATGTTTCCTGTGTCATTTAATATTTTTTCTGTAGAATCCTTCACTATTACTATTCAAGGTTTGAAGTTTTTCTTCAATTCTTTAAATTTGGGAAAAACAGTATGTTCTTCCCTTTTGGTTTTCTATCTCCAGGTCTTCGTACATTTTATTGTAACATTTGATTTCATCTTCTTTAGTTGCCCTTTGAAATCTTCGGCTTAGTTCTTTCAATTCATCATATCTTACTTTTACTTTAGCTACTCAGTGTTCAAGGGCAAGTTTCAGAGTCTCTTTTAACATGTAATTTGGTCTTTTCTCTTTTTTTTTTCCTGTATTTTTAATAACCTTTTGCTTTCCTCATGAATGATGTCTTTAGTGTTATGCCACAGCTATCTAGTCTTTGATCATTAGTGTCTAATGCATCAAACCTGTTCTTGAGGTGGTCTTCTGAACTCAGGTGGGATATACTCAAGGTCATACCTTTGCTCTCATATACTTCTAATTTTCTTCAGTTTCAGTTTAAACCTACATATGAGTGAGCAGTTGATGATCTGATCTGCCATCAGCACCTGGTCTTGTTCTGACATTTGATATTGAGCTTTTCCATCTTCTCTTTGCCTATAAAGAAGGCCAGGTAATATGACTATTATTCAAATTTATGCACCTACCACTAAGGCTATAAGGGAAGATTTTTACCAGCTCCTTTAATCTGAAATAGATTGAACATATAATCAGGATGTACCGATAATTACTGGTGACTGGAGTGCAAAAATTAGAAACAAAGAAGGCACCTCAGTAGTTGGTAAATATGGCCTTGGTGACAGAACCAATGCTGGGGATCACATGGTAGAATTTTGTCAGAGCAACAACTTTTCCATTGCAAATACATTTTTTCACCAACATAAATACCAATTATACATATGGAATGCACCAGATAGGACATACAGGAACCAAAGTGACTACATTTGTGTTGCACAATAGGTATCTTGAACTTATTCCTCCTATATAACTGAAACTATATCCTTTGACCAACATCCTCCCAACACACCCCCTGCCTCCTCCCCAGTCTCTGGTAACCACCATTCTGCTGTTTCTATGAGTTCAATTTTTTTAGATTCCACATATAAGTGAGATCATATTTGTTTTTCTGTACCCGACTTATTTCACTCAGTACACTGTCCTCTGTGCCCATGTATTTGTCACAAATGAATGCATTTCTTTCTTTTTTAAAGACTGAATAGTATTCCTTTATATATACCCACCACATTTTCTGTGCCAATTCATTCACTGATGGACACTTAAGTTGTTTTCATTTCTTGGCCCTTGTGAATAGTGCTGCAATAAACGTGGGAGTGGCAAATATCTCTTTAACATACTGATTCCATTTCCTGTGAAGATACACCCAATAGTGAGATTATATGGTAGTTCTATATTTACTTTTTAAGCAACTGTTTTCTGTAATGGCTGTACTAATTTACATTCTCACCAACAGTGTACAAGTGTTCCTTCTTCTCCATATCCTCACCGGCACTTTTATATTTTTTCTTTTTGTTAATGGCCATTCTAATAGTTATGAGGCAATATTTCATTATGGCTTAATTTGCATTTCTCTGATGATTAGTGATGTTTATTAGCATTTTTTATTGGGTTGTATGTCTTCCTTTGAGAATGCAGTAAGGTTTGATCATGATTTGCTATCAAAAATTATGTTGATTTCTGTTACAGCACAGGCAAAAAGAATGACCTGGGTCAAGTCATGGGAAATATGAGGAGTGGCAGAGAAATCCTAACAATTGGTGTCCATTGTACTCTCAAGAAGACAGTGCTAGCCATAGGTTTTGTTAGACTAAATACTTTCTATTTTTCTTTCTACAGCAGAACCCCTTTCTTGAAAGTGAGAGTCTGTCCCATATAGCTGAACCTTTCCTCCCTCTACAAGGTTGTGCACATGATCTAGGCTGAGCCAATCAGAGTCCTCCACTCTTTGGTAATAGCAATTTAGTTTGGAAATGGGCACAGGGTCAAAGCAGAGCCAATTAGAATCTTTGCCAAACCTTTCCATTGGAATCACTCAGGCCTAGGGTCAGAGCTCCTGGCAACCACTTTGCTGTGATATGGGGACAGTCTCCCTCAACAGTGCAGTCGACAGAGGAAAGCAGGAGGAGGGGAGATGAGGGCAAAGAGACATTTTGCTGCTAATGTCATTTGAATGCTTGAGGCCTACCACACCTTCAACCAGTTGTACCCATTAGGATTTTCTAGGCCTGTGAACTAACAAAGGCCCTCCTGTTTGTTTATGCTGGCTTAAACTGGTTTTCTGTCACTTGCCACTGGAAGAGTCCTGACACAAAGGGCACTGGGTAGAGTGTGGAGAATGCAGATGGGGCCAGATCTCTTGGCCAACTCAGAGCCAGAGTGTGCCAAGCACAGGGCGCAGGTGTCCTTCTGGGCAGACTTGAAGAACCACAGAAGTGGAAAAGCCTGTCAGTAACACTGAATTCCAGGGCCTGGTCCCACCCCTTATCCACAGTGGGAAGAGAAGCCGGCCAGCCTGGGCAGCCAAGCAGAGCCCCCTCTCTGCCCAGTGTTGGCCATGCAGTAGTTGCCATTTGACCTGGAGAGCCCTCAGCAGAGCAGCTGTGGGACCAAAGGTCATGCTGGGCTCCATTCCAGAGAAGCAGCTGCCTCCCAGCCTCCCCTGTCCTGGGCACCAGTCTCCCGCTTTTAGGGGTTCCCCAAGGGCCAGGGACTCTTGTCAATAGTTATCTGTGAGGGTACAAAGGAAGTTGTGGGGAGGAGTGTCCTTAGGAACATCCATCTGGAGAAGTTTCTTAGTTCCAGTTGCAGCACAAAATGCCAGGACACCAATTGTCACTAATCATCAGAGAAATGCAAATTAAGCCATAATGAAATATTGCCTCATAACTATTAGAATGGCCATTAACAAAAAGAAAAAATATAAAAAGTGCCGGTGAGGATATGGAGAAGAGGGAACACTTGTACACTGTTGGTGAGAATGTAAATTAGTACAGCCATTACAGAAAACAGTTGCTTAAAAAGTAAATATAGAACTACCATATAATCTCACTATTGGGTGTATCTTCACAGGAAATGGAATCAGTATGTTAAAGAGATATTTGCCACTCCCACTCCTTACATAGTACTCACTAGTGCATAGAACGACTTAATGGAATTAGAACATTACAGGTAAATGTTAAGTCTCTTCTAATTCATCCCTCAATTACATGTTCTGCCCCTTCTCCAGAGATACCCTGTGCCTTTGGCTTGTACTATTACAGGCTTTTTTTCTGTCCTTTTTCAGAGAAACTTTAGGAAGTGAGATGATGTCTATTAATGAGATCATACCAAATGTAACAGTTTGCAATGTGCTTTTTCCCTTAAAATCTTAAGAGATTCCCCACGTTGTGACATATTAGGCCTAGCACCTTTATTTCAGTAACTGCCATATTTCAAGGTATAAAAATATACCAACTTATTTATTCATGGACATAGTTATTTCTAAGTTTTTGTTCTTGCAAGCTCAGAGTCAAATCCGTCCATGGATATGTCACAGAATGTTACTTACGATATAGCATTTCTTTCATTTATTTTTTTCCTTGCAGTACTCAGGGATTGAATCCAGGGCCTCATGTTCACATGCTTTGCAAGTGCTGTTCCACCTAGCTGTACCCCCAGCCCATTGTTTTACTTTTTATTTTAAGGCAGGGTATTGCTAAATTATGCAGGCTACCTCTGGTCTCGAACTTGCAATCCTCCTGACTCCACCTCCCGAGTCCCTGGAATTATAGGCGAAAGCCACCATGCCTGGCTTTAACATTTCTATAAATAAATGTATCTCCATTTTGTTTCCAGCATATTTCCAGTATATATTTCCATGTATATGGAATGTGCGTGTATGTGTGTGTATGTATGTATGTGTGTGTGTGTATGTTGTTGTTGTTAGGTGCCGTCGAGTCCGACCCATAGCAACCCTATGTACAGCAGACTGAAACACTTCCCAATTCTGTGCCAGGCACATGATCTTATTTATGTTTAAGCCCATTGTTGCAGATATATGTATATGTCGAATGCCTTCAAGTGGAAGTACTAGACCAACAAGGATGTGGCATTTGTAGTTTTAGTTTTAGTTGACATTGCCTTACTCTTACCCCGACCAGCTTCCCAATGGATTCTCAATTTATTCCCCCAGCAGCCAAGTATGATGGCACCCATTTTCCTTACATCTTTGCCAGTACTTGGTTTATTAAACTTCTGGTGTTAGCCCACAGAAGAGACAAATATTATTTTGTTCTTTTACTTTGTATTCAAATGACTATTTTAATAGACCTATAAACTTGCCAGCACCTAACAACAATAACAACATAAAACATCAGAGTTGAAAGAGACCTCAGTGATTACATAGTCAAACCTCTTTGTTTAAAGGAGAAGTTTCTTGTTGTATATAAATAATACATGGACATGTTATCACGGTAAAAACTTTAAACATACTAACAGCAACAACATAGTAATATATTGAATAGAAAGTGGACGTCTTCTTTTGCATTTCCCTCTGACTTCCCTACTGAGAAATAGTGATGTTAATAGTATATCATAGAGTTATTTACTATATGTATACACGCATATGTCAATACATTTTAAAAACACAGTGAGTGGTGACGCTATTTTACATAAAAGAGTTATAGCTATATGTTTTTCTACAATTCTTATTTTCTCGTAACACTTCTTAGAAAACTTTCTATATCAGTACCCATAGACCTACTCCACTGTTTTTGTTTTTGTTTTTTGTTTTTTGTGGTACTAGGGGTTGAACCAAGGGCCTCACACATGCTTTTGCGAGTCTTCTACCACTAAACTGCAGCCTCAGTCCATTTTTTACTCTTTATTTTGAGACAGGGTTTCACTAAATTACATAGGCTACCTCTGACCTTGAACTCATGAACCTCCTGCCTCTGCCTCCTGAGTCACTAGGATCACAGGTGTGAGCCACCCCACCACCCGTACTCCATTGTTTTAACTATTGCATAAACTATAGTATGGGATATATTACTTATTCATTGCTCTATAACAAATTATTCCTCCAAATTTAGCAGCTTAATGCAACACAAATGTATTCTCTCCCACAGTTTCTGAAATCAGCAATCCCAGAAATGCTCATCCTGGTTGTTCTGGATCGGAGCCTCTTGTGAGGTTGAGCAGAGCTGAAGGCTGAGCCGTCATCACCTGCAGGCTTACCTGGGCTTGGCAGACTGGCACACAGGATGGCTAACGGCACAGCAAGTGATCAGAGAGAAAGAGAGAAAAGACCCAAGATGGAAGCCACTGTGTTTCTCTAAGCTAGGCTCAGGAGGAACACGCCATGGCTTCTGCCATGTGCTATTGGTGATGCAGACCAGCCCTGCTGCAATGTGGGAGAGGACTGCACCTGGGTCACAGAGACGGGGATCACTGGGGCCCTACCTGGAGGCCAATCACCACACAACACCATCGTGGTTATTCCCATGCTCGTGGTGGCCTTCTGTTTCCATGCTCAATGCACAGAACAACCATGAAGTCCTTGGGCATCCTTGATGTCTACATACTTTCCTTCTAGTCCTACTGGGAGAATTGCTGCAATTCTTTAATTTACAGATGGGAAAACTGAAATCAGAGAAAAGTGACTTCTCCAAGGTCACACTGGTAACCCTCTACAAGATCAGGATTACATCAACCACTTTATTTCCAGCCCAGTCCAATTCCAGAGCCATTCTGTGGGCAGGGCAAACATGGGCTGAGATTTCAACAAGTATCTTGAGATAAAGCCTGCTGGGAATTCCCAATAGTTGTTTTCCATACTGCCAACAAACCCGTAAAGGCTAATCTTCCTTTGTAGGTGCTAAATACACACCACTGCATCCAAAGGCTAGATACAGTGATGTGTGAATACCTTAGCTGTCTTGCCTAAAAGGAAGGTGGCAGAAATGAGGAATCCTTCCCATGCTGTAATTAGCAGAAACTCTGGAGTCAGACAGACCCAGTTTGATCTCAGCCTCAGCTCTGTGACTATGGACAAGCCCCACAAATCCTGAGATGCTGCTTCCTCATCTGTGAAACAAGTGTCCTGCAGATTCCGTGTGATGCTGGCCATGGGAGCTGCTGCTATTTCTGTTCTCCCTAGTTGACCCATTTCAGTTCTTCTTCAAGGTTCCCGAATGAATGAACTTCATTTTCTAAAAATATGTGTTGCCTGCAGAGCTGATTGTATTCAATCTTCCCACATCCTAAATCTCTGCTCTTTACACTTATCATTATTTTGCGGCCTGTGTCTCTTGTTGCAAAACCGTCCAGGGTTTTGATGCATGGGGGAAGGTATTGGTATGAAGTAAGTACAGAGCCTACCGAGAGCTGCCTCTCCAACCCAGCCCATCCCTCCTCCTCCTGCTGGTGTGGGAGGTAGAGGCACAGTAACTGTCCCTGCAGACACAGCCTGAATTCTCCTCACCTCTGTGACTTTGGCTCAGGCACAGTGCCCAGCACTTCAGAGGTATCCAGAATGAATGAATGAGGGAGTTAATGAGAGGGACCAACATAGCCAAACCAAGTGAAATGGATTGGTCACAAAGAATATCTTTGGAGCATGAGATTTTTGCCTGCTGCAAGGATTCGGATAAGTGTTCCCCAAAGGTCCTTGTGTTAAAGTCTTGGTCCCCAAGGTGGTACTATTGGGAAGTGGTGGGAACTTTAGAAAGTGGAGTATGATGGGAGGTCCTTAGGTCATTGAGGGTATCTTCTCAAAGAAGAGTTTGGGATCCATGTATCATCCCCTTCCTGACTTGATGTTTGCTTCCCAGCTCATAAGCACTTTGCTTTGCCGTCTGCTCCCTGCCGTTGCCATCTGGTGCCCTCACCAGAGGCACAAAGCAAAAGGCCACTGTGTTATGGACTGGAACCTCCAAAACCATAAGCCAAAATAACCTTTTCTCTTTGTAAGTTAATTGCCTCTGTCATTTCACTATAGTTATGGGAAGCTGACTAATACATCTATATTCTGATTTAAAATGTTAAGAGGCTTAGGGATGCTAAAGTCTAAATATCTTTGCCACCCCAAAATGCATCTGTTGAAGCTTAATTTCCATTGTTGTAGCATGAAAAAGTGGGGCCTTTGGGAGGTGGTTAGGTCATAAAAGTGGATTCGTGCCCTTATAAAAGAGGCCTAAGGGGGTGTATTTATCCTCCCAACATACAAGTCTACCACAAAAAGGTGCCATCTATGAAGTAGGGAGGGCCCACATCAGACAGAAAATCCACCAGCACCTTGATTTTGAACTTCCAGATATAGCCTTTCAGAACTGTGAGCAATGAGTACCTGTCATTTACAAGTTACCCGGTCTGAGGTATTTCATTACACCGACTGAGCAGACTAAGACAAGAGAAATGTGGAGTAACTTGGAGTCCTCAGACACCCAGCAGAAGAAAGGATAGGCAGAGTGGGTCAAGAAACGGGAAGAAGGCCACTGTGCAGTCAGTCTTCTGTGTGAGGAGCTTGAGGCACCCTTGGGACCTCCAGGATGGACATTGCATGGAGCTGAAGAGAGGAGTCCATGGCTTCTCACCTAGTGAGCACATAGGCTTTGCCCAGAGTCCCCTGGCTCCTCTGAGCTTCAGGACAGGATTCCTGGGACTCCTACTATTCTTCAGTGTCCAAAGTCCACCACAAGACAAGGACAAAGACTTAAAGATGACAAATGTTTCAGGAAACTAATGTCCAAGTCCAAACCCAAAAGAGGACAAGCATCCTGTGTCTCTCAGGATCCTGAAGGGTCAGGAGACCCACCGTAGGAAGAGCTGAGCCTGGGGTTCCTGCCCTACCTCACCCTCTCACTGCCTGCGCAGCCCTGAGGAAGACCCAGGCATCCTGGAGGGTAGCCAGCTCGCTGGCCTCCGTGGTGAATACTATTTCTTCCTCTATGTAGAAAGCCACAGAGAGGTTGGCCAAGTCTGTCAGCTGCCCTTGCTGGTCCAGAGGTTGGTACGGCCCTGGAGGACCCCGGGGGAGAAGGGCAGGATCTAGGGTGTCCACGGAGTGCTGGATCTCAGTAGAGGCCTGGTCCAGCATGACCTCAATGCCATTCACCACAGGGCTCCGTCCAGGGGTGTCTGGTACAGCGACAGATGCCTACGTAGCACACGCTCATTCCAACGCCCTTTGCTGTTCTTCCTCAGGAAGCCTCCTGTTGAAAGATAAATGCTCTGCCTGTGATCAAACAGATTTATACTTATTTACTTTCCTTGCCTCCAGGACTGAGCCAGGCTGGACAGGTCAAAGGGCAGGATTCCAAGCAGTTAAGACGGTCCCCAGAGAAGCCTGGAATTTCCCTTGTAGACACAAATGTGGCAGAAAAAGGCAGGGTCTCCTGACAGCTAGGGCAGGGGCTGTGCAGCAGCCCAGGACCCCTTGGCAGGTGGAGTGCCTCAGGGTGCAAAGGACCTTCCAGATGTTTAGGGAACCTGGTTATGGGGTCCTGAACCTCCTCCAGGAGCCAAGGGCCTTATGTCCCCAGATACATAGAATAATCACAGGGACACATACATCCAAAGTCCATCTACCTTCAAGACAGTGTCAGGCACAGGTAAGGAAAGGAAAGCCCACACTCTGTGGTAAGTAAAGCCATGATTTAGCCTGTATGGCAAGGAGACTTTGGGAGGGTCCTTGGGTTTCTTATGTGACTTCTCACAGAAGAGCCCTGCAAAGCTTCTGAAACCCCTTATCAGAGCAGGTCAGGAAACAGGGGCTTCCACAGACGGGATGTGGAGGCAGCGGAAGAGTGAAACTCAATGTCTTTTATTTATTTTACTCATTTAGATGATTTAGATGTAAGGCTTCCTAAAAATAGCGCATTCAGTTTGCATTCTTGAACAAATAAATTGAGTGTAATTTGATACCTCAGGGACCACAGAACCACACCCAAGGGGGGTGGCAGACCCCAGCAATAATGTCCTTTTCTTTTTTTCTTTTCGTTTTTTTCAAGACAATGTCTTGTTCTGCTGGCCTGGAGCTCTCGCTCTTCCTGCCTCACCTCCTGAGTGCCACCGTGCACAGCTAGCCATCGGCTTGCTATCATTCGGTGAAGTACCTTTGTCAGGTCATCAGCATGTTTTCCTCGGCACCATCTCCATTTCCTTGAACTTGCTTCCTGGTAGGAGCAGGCACATGGCCTGCGAGTGAGGGAGCACCGAGGGAGCAGGGAGGTCGGGGCTACCAACCTGGAACGTGTCCCCACTTCAGGGGCCTCTCCTCTCCTCATCTGAAACACAGAGAATTTGCAGACGTGATTTCGTAAGGCTCCAAGGCTCTGTCGTTCCCAAAGTGTTCTAGAGTGATCTCAAACCCAGCGTATCAACCCAAACGAAGGATGACATGATGGCATCCACTTGGATGCCTCTGTCAGCCCGTAGCCAATGACCCACAGAGCATGGCCACCTGTGCCACCTCCCAGGCCTGTGGTACATGGTGTGGACAGACGAATAGACAGACTCATCAGTGGAGCACAGAGCCCTGACCCTCCAGCTGGAGTCCCTGCCTGGCTCCTCCACCGGGCTGTTAGCTCCCTGCGAGAAGTCTGTCTTTCCTTCCTTCTTTCCTTCCTTCCTTCCTTCCTTTTTTCCTTCTTTCTTTCCTTCCTTCCTTCCATCCTTTCTTCCTTCCTTCTTTTTTCTTTCTTTCTTTCACAGTACTGGTAGGTTGAAGCCAGGGCCTTGTGCATGCCAGGCAAGTGAACCACCACTGAGCTGCACCCTGTGTTCCCTTTTTTTTTTTTTTAGACAGAGCCTAGCCAAGCTGCGCAGGCTGCCTCTGGACTCCAACTCTTGATTCTCCTGCCTTAGCAGCACAGATCTCTGGTATTACAGGCATACACCATGGCACCCCACTTAAATTTTTTTGTTTTGTTTTATTTCTTGCAGTGCTAGGGATCAAATCCAGAGTTTCACGCATGCTAGAGAAAAAATAGCACCTGTACTGAATATAGAGAGACTTTCTTCTGGCATTATCCCCAACCAATCCTGGATAATAAGTCTTTACATAGCATTTACATTGTATTAGGTATTATAAGCAGTGTAGAGATGACTTCAATTGTACAGGAGGATAATGTGCATGTGTTTCCCTCACAGACACCGAGGGACAACTTTACCTGTACAGTTGCTGGGGAACCCCAGGGTATCCCCAGCACCCCGTCCTCATGCCCCACATTTCCCCCTGGTGCCTCCGCCTACCTCCCACCACTAGAGATGATGCCTATTGCAACAGCGCTTCTTGTGCTCTGCTGCAGCCCCTGGCGATGTCCTTCTGACTGCTCATATCACACTGTTGTCAACCATCTGAATGAGAGCAGCTGAAGGCCAGTGACAGAGATGGACGGCAGGTGCCGAGAACTGATGGCCATGGGCTCTGGTCTCCCTGTGGGCTGAGGATGTTCGAGCAAGGAGAGGGGCTGTGTCTGCTGCCTGGCCTCAGGAGGACATGCCTGGGGTCCCCATCTGCACAGATCAAGGCTGTCTAAGGTCTCTTGCAGGTGAAGGAAAGTACAGCCTTGCTGTCCTTGCTGCTCCCACCCTCTTCCATCCACCTATCCATCTGTTTGTCCCCCATCATCCACCCACTGTCTGAAAAGGCACAGCACTCTGGGCTCATCAGGTCCTGGAGGCCAGACAGAAGGTTCTGAAGCACACCCAGCTGTGCTGGAGGGCAGGCAGGGAGGCAGCTGGCTTGGGAGCCAGGAAGGCTTGGCTCAGACCCCTCTGGCTTTATGACCCTGGTGGCCACACCTCTCTGAGCCTGTATTTCCTTTCCTGCTCACCTACCTTCCAGCTCACGCGTGGATGGGAGAGACTAACATAGACTCTGATCTGTTACCCACAGTTGGACTGGAGCCTTGTTTTGATAAACCAGGACTTACAAATGGCCAAGTTGCACGGGTGTGCTCAGTCTGTACTCCTGCATTGAGCTGCTGTGTTGAGCCGCATGCCCAGATACGCTATTCTGTATGTAGAGAGATTTCGATGAAAAGCTAAACACCAAATACATTTTTGGACATCAAAATATTATCATTAAAAAGTTAAGGTGCTAAAACAATGGGGACTAAGCAAAATCCAGGACTTTATTGTTGTTTTTAGGTGGTGTTGTGTTGGGTCTGACTCATAGCAACCCTATTCACAACAGAACAAAATACTCTCTGACTCTATGCCAGGCACACAATCTTTTTCACATTTAAGCCCATTGTTGCAGCCACTGTTGTCAGTCCATCTAGTTGAAGGTCTTCCTTTTTTCATTGACCTGTTACTCTCCCAAACATGATGGCCTTCCCCAGGGCTTTGTCCTTTCTCACATGTCCAAAATACATAAGATGCAGTCTAGCCATCCTTACTTCCAAGGAGCACTCTGGTTGCACTTCTCCTAGGATGGATCTGTTGATTCTTTGGGCAGTCCATGATATATTCAGTATTCATCTCCAGCACCATAATTCTAAAGCATCAATTCTTCTCCTATCTCCCTTAGTCAACATCCAGCTTTCACAAGCATATGATGTGACTGAAAATACCATGGCATGAGTCAGGTGCACCTTCATCTTAAATGTGACATCTTTACTTTTCAAGGCTTTAAAGTGGTCTTTTGTAACAGCATTTCCGAATGCAATGCGTCTGTTGATTTTCTGACTGCTTTTACTGTGGGTGTTGATTGTAGAACCAACTAAAGCAACATCTTGGACAACCTCAATATTTTCTCCATTTATCATGAAGTTGCATACTGACCCAGCCATAAGGAGTTTTATATTCTTGATGTTGAGGCACAATCCATCCTTAAGGCTGTGTTCTTTGATCTTTATCAGTAAATGTTTCAAATCCCCTCCAGTTTCAGCAAACAGGGTTGTGTCATCTGCATAACACAGGTTGTTAATGAGTCTTCCTCCAATCCTGATGCCACATACTTCTTCATAAAGTCCAGTTTCTTGAATTATTTGCTCAGCATAAAGATGAAAGAGGTACAGTGGAAGGACACACTCCTTTCCTGGCTTTAAACCATCAGTATTTCCTTGTTTTGTTCTAATTACTGCCATCTTGTCCATGTACAGATTCCTCATGAGTACAATTAAAGGCTCTGGTATTCCCATTTTTTGCAATGGCATCCATAATTTGTTGTGATCAACACAGTAAAGTGCCTTTAAATTGTCAATAAAACATAGATTAACATTTTTCTGATATTCTCTGCTTTTGGCTAATATCCATCTGACATCAGCAATGATGTCCCTGGTTCCACACCCTTTTCTGAATCCAGCTTGATTTTCTGGCAGTTCCCTGTCTGGAAGCTCAGCTGAAACCTATCCACCATGTGTAGCCCTGCTGATACCTATGATACTGGTGGCATAGCTTTTAGCATCACAGCAACATGCAAGCCCCCACAATATGGCAAACTGACAGACACATGAGGGTCGAGGACTTTAGTCCTAGAGAAAATCCCTCAGCTAGGTCCCTTTCAGTCCTGGATCCTGTCAGCAGGGGCATTGTTGTTGTTGTTGTTGTTGTTAATGTAGTCATGTGTTGTAACGAGTCATGTGTTGCTAAGTGCCGAGTCATGAGTCATGTGTGACTCATAGTGACCCTCACAGGGCTTTCAACGGCCAATTGTTTTGGGACTGCCCTGGGAGTGGATTGCCGTGTCCTTCTCCCATTGTTGCAGTGGTGGGAATCAAACCTGGGACCTCAGAGACTGCAGAGCATGGCTCTACCAACTGAGCTAAATCCCAGCCCCAGCAGGGGCACTGTTGTTGTTGTTAGGTGCCATCAAGTCGGAATCTGACACTACCTACAACAGGCAAAACACTATTGTTAGTGCTTCTCTGCTTCTCATAGGGTTTTCAATGCCTGATTGTTTTTTGGGAGTGGGGCTGCCAGGCCTGTCTCCCAAGCCTACAGCACCTGGTGTTCCCAGGAGATCTCCCATCCAAGTACTAACCAGATCCAACCCTCTTTAGTTTCCAAGATCTAACAAGATCGGACACCACAGTGCTATAGCTACAGGCGGCAAGGGCATAGGAGTCATAAAGCCACTGCTTGGTAGACCATTGCCCCTTGAGCTAAGTGTTTAGCTGGTACATTTCAGCAACAGCAAGCTGGAAAAGTTAAGTCTGGGTGAGAAATGACAGAGACCATGATCAGGCAAGCCAGGCAGTGGCTTCAAGGCCTTGGGCAGACACATCTGGCCCACTGCACACTGAGTCATACAGGGTTAATTGTACAGCAAAGGCTGCAGGCTTCAGGAGAGAGGAGATGCGGTCCTGACCACATGTGCAGAGCAAAGCCTCAGTTAATTGGATTTAACAATTGATCATGTTATTTCTGGTGCAGGAAGTGCTGCGATATTGACCTTCAAGGTTCAGAGGAGTGTGTTTAGGACACATGGCAAAACAGACAGCTGCCATCCAAGCCCTGGTAGAATGTACAATGTCCTCTCTCCTGTCAGGCACAGTAGGGAAGGCTGGGGTGGGGAGATGGTTTTAGGCCTTTTTGGTTTAAAAGGACAAGGGCAAGGAGCTGGGTGCCTTTCCAGTTCACACCTGCTTCTTCCTACTTCGGAGCTGTTCCTCCCACACTGGCCAGCTGCCAAGCAGGGTTCAAGAGCCTGGAGCCTGGGGACGCAGCCAGCCCCACACTCCTCAGGTATCTCACATGTTTATTTGGCTACAGGTTATTTGGAACTCAGCATGCATGTCCCACCCAAATAATGTGCTAAATATCCTATAGAAGTTGTTGTTGTTAGGTGCCATTGAGTTGGTATCCAACTCATAGCGACCCAACATACAACAGGGGAAACACTATTGTCAGTGCTTCTCTGCTGTTCATAGGGTTTTCAATGGCGGATTGACTTTTGGGAGTGGGTTGCTAGGTCCATCTCCCAAGCCTACAGCACCTGGTGTTCCCAGGTGGTCTTCCATCCAAGTACTAACCGGGCCCGACCCTGATTAGCTTCCAAGATCTGACGGGATTGGATGCTACAGGGCTATGGCTGCAGGCTATCCTATAGAAGAGGGGAGCACAAATATTGGAGACCAACGAGCAGTGGCGGCCGCAGCTGGGTGGGCCTGTGGCTGCGACAGAGGGCATTTCTGGGCCTGCAGGGGTGGGCTACCCTGGGAAAAGAGCAAGACAGGCCACTTCACTGCTCCAGAGAGAGCCCGGTGTGCAGACTTCAGCTGACCCTCAGTCTCTTAGACCCATCCGTGAACCCTGAAAGCTCTGCACACCCACTGCCATGTTGCTGTGAGCACACACCTTGGATTGGAACTTCTCGTTCAAGTGGGAGAACCTATGTCCCCCAGTATTCCTACCATGCACCCCCACTGGGCCCTGCTCTGGGGCAGGTCCTCACTGAGGGAAATACAGCAATGGTCCCTGTATCTCAAGCACCTCAGTCTAGGGCAGAAGTCAAGACAAGTTCCAAACACCTACATCTGAGGCCTAAAGTTGTCCTATAAGGAGAAGTGTATATTGAGTGGAGAGGAGATTCGAGGCAGGCAGATCATATCCACGTGGGGCGGAAGCAGGGAACTGAAGAAAGAGGGTCCAGAGGGGTGGGAAGGGCAGGCTGGACTTTGAAAGGCAGGGATGAGGAGGACATCCTGGTGGAGGACTAGGGGGAGCAATGGTGTGTCCAGGCCTTTTCAGCAGGCTACAGAAGGGGTGGGCTGCCTTGGGGCGAGGCCCAGAGCTGGGTGAGGTTTTTGCAAAAAGCTGGGCAGTGCTGGGCACTGGGAGGTGAGTGCCCAAAACCTCTCAGGAACCCCATGTTCCTGGACCTGGACACCCAAGGCAGGCAGGAGGCAGAAGCCTGGGCTCCTTCCAGGCTCCCTTCTTGTCAGGCCCTGCCAGGCCACACTTGCTCAGGTGGGTGTGGGGCACGTACCTCCTGGTCAGGCCCGGATGTTCGGATGGGCGGCGCCACCACACACACAGATACTAAACACAGTTCACTTGGGACCCTCGGGTGAGGGGCCCGGACTCCTGTGGCCCTCCAGATGCCAGCGGAGATGGGAGAAAGAAAAGGCCTCGGGTGCTTTTGCCTTTCAGGGACAAACACCTATGTTGGTGGTCTCAGTGGTCACAAGGAGAGAGTTCTTGCTTCAGAGGTAATCAGATGGAGAGCAAGTTCTATCCTTGTTGATGGTCACAGCAGGAGAGCGTTCTTTACTTACCGAAGGTCTAGGTGAGAGAGCGGAGAGAGCTGTTTCCTCAAGGGTGGTCCAGGCAAAAAAGGGGTCTTTCCTTGTTGGTGGTAGAAGTCCCCCCCCCCCAATAAAGAAAGGGTGGAGCTGCTGCAGTGCAGCTCCTTATATAGCTCGCCTGCGGAATGGCCTGAGCCAATCAGCTTTGAGTCCAATTGTCCGATCAGGTTCGGGGGATTTGTGAAGGGTTTTGTACAAATGTCCAACCAAGTTACTTTCATTTTCCCTAGATTTAGCCATTTTTCCCGTTTTGGGGTTTTTGCCAATTTCCTCCCAATTTCTCCCTACAGGTGGGGACAGTGAAACCTGGTCTGAGAGATTGCTGCCTTCCTCCTGCCCCCTACTGGGTAGAGGAGATGGTGAGGGGAGGTGTCTAGCAGCTCCCTCTGCCTGCTCCGCTGGGACTTCGGAGAAGCTGGTCCCATTCCTCCAGGTCAGAATCCCCAAATGACCAAGCTACAGGGATCAGAGGTCTCACACCCTCCTCACCTCCACACTCCAGAGGATGCCGAGGCCCTGAAGAGGAAAGGGCCAGCCAAAGGCTACACGTGACCCAGGAACACGGTTCTGGTGTGGAGTTGACATCAGTCAACCTGCCTCTTCAGCCCCTGGGGCTCCTGTGCGCAGGCGCCACAGTGGCAGGGACTGGGGGATTTCAGAGAAGGACCAGAGGCCGACCTGCTCACACAGAGGCTGGCTCGCCCAACGCACCGGCCCCACCCTGAAGACTTTTGTCATTGCATTGAGACAACTGGAGAAGAGGGTGACAGTGGCTGGGTGGTCAGGCACGGCCTGCAGGAGGAGGCCCAAAATGCATGGCCTCACCTGGCTCGGAGTGCTGTCTGCAAAAGCCTCGCTCTGTTCCCAGGGGCTCCCCCTGGCGGCAGGGCTGCTGAAGTGAGCGAGAGGGCTTGGAGCTGCTGGGGTCAGAGAAAGAACAGTGGGAGAGAGGGCACAAAAGAGCCCATGGAGTCAAGATCCAGGGCTGCCTGAGCACAGAGAGGAGTTCCTTCGGGCAGGCGCTGATTTTCCAGTTCCTCACAGCCCTGCTGCCTCAACCTCCCAGCAAGTCCCAAAGCAAGAGCTGTGGCCGCCCTCCCCGCCCCAGCCAAGGAGCAGCGGTCACTTGAATTCTGCCAGCTGAGAAACAGAGCAGGAAGCAATAGCTGAGATCTGCTTCTCCCGCAAATCTACGGATCAGCCTAGCGGATCAGCAGGCGCAGGGGGAAACAAGACCAGTTCCTGGAGGAGCCAGAAGCCCTGGGGGGCACAAGCGGGGCGAGGGGCGCAGAGGTCACGCAGGTCATCTACAGTCCTCGGCAAGGCCCTCTTGTCCCCACCCCACCTGCACTCGTGGGCCCCCTTCTGTGCTGGGGTCACCTTCAGATGAATTGATTAACAGGCAGTAGCACACCAGCAAAATTCTACTAAAGATCATTCAGAAGCGACTGCAGCAATATATAGACAGGGAATTACCGGAAAATCAAGCGGGATTCAGAAGAGGGCGGGGAACTAGGGACATCATTGCTGATGTCAGGTGGATATTAGCTGAAAGCAGAGAATATCACAAAGATGTCTATCTATGTTGTATTGACTATGCAAAAGCATTTGATTGTGTGGATCACAACAAATTATGGATAACACTTCGGAAAATGGGAATACCAGAACACCTAATTGTGCTCATGAGAAATCTGTACGTGAACCAGGAGGCAGTTGTTCGAATAGAACAAGGAAACACTGAGTGGTTTAAAGTTGAGAAAGGTGTGCGTCAGGGCTGTATACTTTTACCCTATCTCTTCAATTTATACGCTGAGCAAATAATCCGAGAAGCTGGACTTTATGAGGAAGAACGTGGCATCAAGATTGGAGGAACACTCATTAACAACCTGCGTTATGCAGATGACACCACTTTGCTTGCTGAAAATGAAGAGGATTTAAAACATTTACTGATGAAGATCAAAGATCATAGCCTTCAATATGGGTTACGACTAAACATCAACAAAACAAAAATCCTTAC